>JAVTVJ010001023.1:0-173625 GCA_034509425.1 Eopsaltria australis | reverse complement strand
CTGCCTGCCACCAGCCCGCTTGTCTCCGCTACATTGTAGCGGGGTTTTTCCCTGCACGTGGAGACCCCTTACCGTCCCAGCTCCCTGTGTCCCGGGATCCTGCTGTGGCACCAACACCAGCTGCCCCTCCCGAGAGTCTGTGGAGCAAGGGCTCTCCTCCATCCCTCCGTGCTTCGGGCAGTCGCCATTCGCCGTGTGCTACCTGAGCTCATGCCGGAGCGCCCCTGCAGCCACCGGGGAATCACCGCACCCAGAGCGCCCCTGCAGCCACCGGGGAATCACCGCACCCAGAGCGCCCCTGCAGGCTGTGACTGGAACTGCACCAAAGGAAAAGGTGCCTGAAGCCGAGCAGGCTGCCACTGGGTTTCTGGTTCTGTTTGTTGGTTAACGTTATAGTTGTTGTTATTTGTTATCCTTGTTTTAGATAGTAGTAAAGAACTGTTTTTCCTATTCCCATATCTTTACCTGAGAGCCTCTTGATTTCAAATTCATAATAATTCGGAGGGAGAGGGGTTACAGTTTCCCGTTCCAAGGGAGGCTCCTGCCTTCCTTAACAGACACCTGTCCTTCAAACCAGTACAGATCTTGGCGCCCAACGGTGGGGCACGAGGGCATCGAGGGGAAAAAGGATAACAGTTCTTGAGTAACGCGGTTTTTGTGTGCTGGTTATAGGAACTTCATTAGGTTGCACCATGTGGTCTAGCTTATCCCGGTTCGTATGGCAAGTGGTCACAGCTGTTTCTCTCCCATTTGCAGCCCCGTATCTAAACATGGGCCATATAACTAAGGCTACAGTGGCTGTTATACAGTTTGTGTCATGGGTCAATAAGGTGAGGAATTCATGGATTTTCAACTTTCTCTGGAAGGCAGGCATGTGGATTCACAGCTACCACACACTAATGACATGTTTTCAGGGTTACTTTAATAATGGTACCTACTGCGAGGAAGTGACACCAAAAGAAATGTTCTCACAACCCTTCACCCAGCTCTTTGGGCCTATCCCGCCAATATTTGAGGGGTTCGAATCTTCTCTAAATGCTAATGATACCATAAAGTGGCTGGTGTTGCTGATAGGCCTGCTCTATTTAGCATTCAGGGATAAGGGGGGTCTGACTTGGATAGCCACTCTGACATCTATCCCAGACAATAGGGATGGGGTCCCAGAACCTGACATGGCCCCAAAGACTAGGGATGCTGCCACAGAAACTGACCTGGCCCTGGAAACTAGGGATGCTGCCACAGAACCTGACATGGCCCCAGAAACTAGGGACACCATCCCAGAACCTGACATTGCCCCAGACACTAGGGATGTTGCTACAGAGTCTGACGCGGTCCCACAACCCACCTCAGAAACAACCCACCCGGATTGGGTGGGAGTCCTGGTGAAAGAGATACGCGAGATGGGCCAAGTGCTGAAGGAATACGCTTGCCCAGCTGGTGGGAAACCCTTCCCCTACCCCAAAGAGGGAGAGTCTAATGGGGCAGCAGAGGAACCCAGGGACGCTATCACCGCTCAGGCTCCAGTCAGATCAGAGGGGCAGCCACAGCCAGTAGCAGTTGCCCCTGTGGAAAAGAGGAAGACTAAGGTCAAACCAGAGCAGCCAGTGAATAATGATGGGGAAGCAGGACCCTCTCAACCAGTAGGGAGGCCAAGGATTGAAATCACTACCAAGTCCCTGGGGTATGACAGTCTCCGTAATCTACGAAAAGACATTGTGCGACGGGGTCGTGAGCCTTTTACAACCTGGTTACTTCGGGTCTGGGACCTTATGGGTATGGGCGTGCAGCTGGATAGTATTGAGGCAAGGCAGCTGGGACCCTTGTCCCAGGACTCAGGGGTTGATCAGGTATTCGGAAGAGATGACGGGCCCCTGTCTCTCTGGGAACGGCTTTTAATAAGTGTAAGAGAGAGGTTTGTCAACAGGGAGAGAATGCAGGAATATCATCATAGAAGACCATGGAAGACCCTTGAGGAGGGAATCCAACAGCTGAGGGAGGTGGCAATATTGGAGGTACTCTTTGGGAGGGATGGACAACATGATAATGACCCCGACAAGGTCAGGTGTACAGGGCAAATGTTGTGGAATCTGGCAAAGCTAGGGCCCTCCCAATACACCATCTTCATTGCAACAATTAATGCTGATGACAACCGAGAGACAGTGGGCTCCATAGCCACCAAACTCAGGAATTATGATAGTATGATCAGTGGCCCAATGCAGGCTCAGGTCTCTGCTGTGGTCAAAGACCTCAGAGAAGAGATGATGAGGGAGGTGAGGGAGGAGATGAGGTTGATGAGTGCGGCACCAGTGCGAGTCACAAGCCCCAAAGTCAGAGCCCAGCGCCCCCCAGCCAGGGAGAGAGGGTACACCCCACGATCTGAGCTGTGGTTCTTCCTGTGTGATCACGGAGAAGACATGAGGAAGTGGGATAGGAAACCCACTGCTACCCTGGCAGCACGGGTACAGCAACACAAGGAGGGAAATACTAACCGAGGCGGGGGGTCTACTAAAGTGAAGGTAGCCTCAGCCTCCCGTGACCAAGATACCAGATATTACAGAAGAGAGGACGATCTCTTAGACCCCCTTGAGGGGACCTCTACCATGTACGCCCAAGAAAGAAATGACAACCAGAGCTAGAGGGGCCCTGCCTCTAGCCAGGAAGAGGCACGGGAAAACCGGGTCTTTTGGACAGTGTGGATCCGATGGCCTGGCACATCAGAACCACAAAAATATGAAGCGTTAGTTGATACTGGTGCGCAGTGTACCTTAATTCCATCAGGACATGTGGGGGCAGAACCTGTTTCTATTGCCAGGGTGACAGGGGGATCACAGCAATTAACTTTGTTGGAAGCCGAGGTGAGCCTGACCGGGAAGGAGTGGCAGAAACACCCCATTGTGACTGGTCCAGAGGCCCCATGTATTCTGGGCATAGACTTCCTCCGGAATGGCTATTACAAAGACCCAAAGGGACTCAGGTGGGCTTTCGGAATAGCGGCTGTGGAGGCAGAGGGCATCAGGCAACTGAACACCTTGCCTGGACTATCGGAAAATCCAAATGCAGTGGGACTCCTGAGAGTAAAAGAGCAACAAGTGCCAATTGCCACCTCGACAGTGCACCGCCGGCAGTACTGGACTAATCGAGACGCCATGATCCCCATCCACAAGATGATCCGCGACCTGGAAAGCCAAGGAGTGGTCAGTAAAGCCCACTCACCCTTCAACAGCCCCATCTGGCCTGTGCACAAGTCTGACGGGGAATGGAGATTGACTGTGGACTATCGTGTCTTGAATGAAGTGACTCCACCATTGAGTGCTGCCGTGCCAGACATGCTGGAGCTCCAGTACGAGCTGGAGTCCAAGGCAGCAAAATGGTATGCCACCATTGACATTGCCAATGCATTTTTCTCCATCCCTCTGGCAGTGGAGTGCAGGCCTCAGTTCGCCTTCACCTGGAGGGGTGTGCAATATACCTGGAATCGGTTACCCCAGGGGTGGAGCCCCACGATCTGCCATGGACTGATCCAGGCTGCACTGGAAAAGGGTGAGGCCCCAGAGCATCTCCAATACATCGATGGCATCATTGTGTGGGGGAACACGGCAGCAGAGGTATTTGAGAAAGGAGAGAAGATCATCATGATCCTCCTGGAAGCCAGTTTTGCCATCAAGAAAAGCAAAGTCAAGGGACCTGCTCGAGAGATCCAGTTCCTGGGGGTAAAATGGCAAGATGGACAGCGCCAGATTCCCACGGAGGTCATCAATAAGATCACTGCGGTGTCTCCGCCAACTAACAAAAAGGAAACTCAAGCTTTCCTAGGGGCCATAGGTTTTTGGAGGATGCACATTCAAGAGTACAGCCAGATTGTGAGCCCTCTCTACCTGGTCACCTGCAAGAAGAACGATTTTCACTGGGGCCCTGAACAGCAACAAGCGTTTTCCCAGATCAAGCAGGAGATCGCTCATGCAGTAGCGCTTGGCCCAGTAAGGACGGGACCAGAGGTGAAGAATGTGCTTTACACTGCAGCCAGGAACAATGGTTTGTCCTGGAGCCTTTGGCAGAAGGTGCCTGGAGAGACTCAAGGCCGACCGCTGAGATTCTGGAGCCGGAGTTACAGAGGGTCTGAAGCCAACTACACCCCCACAGAGAAGGAAATCTTGGCCGCCTATGAAGGAGTTCAAGCCGCCTCGGAGGTAGTTGGCACTGAAGCACAACTCCTTCTGGCACCTTGACTACCAGTGCTGGGGTGGATGTTTAAAGGAAAGGCTCCCTCTACCCACCACGCCACCGATGCCACATGGAGTAAGTGGATCGCACTTATCACACAGCGCGCCCGCATTGGAAATCCGAACCGCCCTGAGATCCTAGAAATAATTACGAACTGGCCAGAAGGTGAGAGTTTTGGTCTCACTGATGAAGAGGAGCAAGAACAAGTGACCCAGGCTGAGGAGGCTCCACCATATAATCAACTGCTAGATGAAGAAAAGTGCTACGCCCTTTTCACTGATGGTTCCTGTCGCATCATAGGGATGAACCGTAAGTGGAAAGCAGCTATGTGGAGCCCCACACGACAGGTTGCAGAAGCCACTGAAGGAGAAGGTGGGTCGAGCCAATTTGCTGAACTCAAAGCTGTTCAGCTGGCCCCAGACACTGCTGAGAGAGAGAAGTGGCCAAAGCTCTATCTCTACACCGATTTGTGGATGGTAGCCAATGCTCTATGGGGTTGGCTGAAAAGGTGGAAAAAGGCCAACTGGCAGCGTAGAGGAAAGCCAATCTGGGCAGCTGATGAATGGAAAGACATTGCCACTCGGGTAGAGAAGCTACCCGTAAAGATCCGCCATGTAGACGCCCATGTCCCTAAGAGCCGAGCTAACGAAGAACACCAGAACAACAAGCACGTAGATCACGCCGCAAAGATAGAGGTGGCACAGATAGATTTAGACTGGCAACACAAAGGGGAGTTGTTCCTAGCCCGATGGGCCCATGATGCCTCAGGCCACCAGGGCAGAGATGCTACCCATAAGTGGGCACGAGACCGAGGGGTGGACCTAACCATGGACAGTATCTCCCAGGTGATCCATGATTGTGAGACGTGCGCCGCGATCAAACAGGCCAAGCGGGTAAAGCCTCTATGGTATGGTGGACGGTGGTCCAAATACAAGTATGGAGAGGCTTGGCAGATTGATTACATCACACTGCCCCAAACCCGCCAAGGCAAGCGCTACGTTCTCACAATGGTAGAAGCCACCACGGGATGGCTGGATACCTACCCTGTACCTCATGCCACTGCCCGGAACACCATCCTGGGCCTCGAAAAACAGGTTCTTTGGAGACATGGTACCCCTGAGAGAATTGAATCCGACAATGGGACTCACTTCAAAAATAGCCTTATAAACACCTGGGCTAGGGAACATGGCATCGAGTGGGTGTACCATATCCCTTATCATGCACCCGCAGCTGGGAAAGTTGAACGGTACAATGGCCTGCTCAAAACCACCTTGAAAGCACTGGGTGGGGGGACGTTCAAGAACTGGGAGACTAATTTAGCAGAGGCCACATGGTTAGTGAACACCCGAGGTTCCTCCAGCCGGGCCGGGCCTGCCCACTCTGACCCCTTGCGAACAACAGATGGAGATAAAGTTCCAGTAGTACACATGAGAGGTATGCTGGGAAAGACTGTTTGGGTAAACTCTGCCTCAAGTAAAGAGTATCCCATCCAGGGGGTTGTCTTTGCTCAGGGACCGGGCTGCACCTGGTGGGTGATGCAAAGGGATGGAGAGACCCAATGCATACCTCAAGGAGATCTTGTTTTAGGGTGAACTACTTATGACACTGCGCTTGTATCTGTATCTGCATGTATGTATATACCTTGAAAGTTTAAATTTGATGTAAGGTGTTTGCATGGGAAAAAATTCGGGGTGGAGAATGTTGAAGGTTGGATCTAGTTCTTTTCCTCAGGAATTTTTCTCCCATGGGCTGCTAAGACACAAATGACTGGGTACTTAAGAGAAACAAAGCACAAGGCTAGAGCCTTTCTCCTTGGCAGGGTGAGGTAGAATTGCCTCTCATGGAAGCAGAGCCTGGCAACGCGAGATTTGGAGAGACTGAAAAGCAAGGGCAGGGGGGAGGTCACACTCTCTTGCTCGGGACCCTCGGGGCTGGACGGTCGGAGCTGCTGTCTGCTGAACCCACGGCCCCCTGAGAAGCCAGCGCGGAGCTGCCGGTCTCTCTGCTGTGAGTCTCTGCCCTCTGCCCCATCCAGAGCCGACCTGCCTGCCACCAGCCCGCTCTGAGTTTTCTCCACTACATTGTAGCGGGGTTTTTCCCTGCACGTGGAGACCCCTTACCATCCCAGCTCCCTGTGTCCGGAGATCCTGCTGTGGCACCAACACCAGCTGCCCCTCCCGAGGGTCTGTGGAGCAAGGGCTCTCCTCCATCCCTCCGTGCTTCGGGCAGCTGCCATTTGCCGTGTGCTACCTGAGCTCACGCTGGAGCGCGCCCCTGCAGGCACCGGGGAATCATCACACCCAGAGCGCCCCTGCAACCACCAGGGAATCATCACACCCAGAGCGCCCCTGCAGGCTGTGACTGGAACTGCACCAAAAGGAAAAGGTGCCTGAAGCCGAGCAGGCTGCCACTGAGTTTCTGGTTCTGTTTGTTGGTTAACGTTATAGTTGTTGTTATTTGTTATCCTTGTTTTAGATAGTAGTAAAGAACTGTTTTTCCTATTCCCATATCTTTACCTGAGAGCCTCTTGATTTCAAATTCATAATAATTCGGAGGGAGAGGGGTTACAGTTTCCCGTTCCAAGGGAGGCTCCTGCCTTCCTTAACAGACACCTGTCCTTCAAACTAGTACAAGGACACATTTAAGTATGTTGAGTATCATGGTGAATAGGTGGCTTATAGAAATCAGAATTGTAATTCTGACTTTCCTCAGGGCCTGGCCTCACGTTTGGGTGCCAAAAAATGTAGTAGTTTGAAAGCAAATCAGTGAGAGGCTCAAAGTCAGAACTACAATTTAATAGAAAAGTTAAAATAAATGCAATAGTACAAAAACACTGACAGAGTCAGAATACAACCTGACACCCTGTTGGTCACGGTGTTGGTAGTAGTCCACTTAGAAGGTGGCTGCAGTCCTCTGGGAGTGATAGATGTAGTTCTGTTGAAGCAGTGATTCTGTGAAAGGTGTAGTTCTCCTCTGAAGGTCCAGTGGTGGTGTAGAAGGGTCTGGTCTTCCTCTGGGAATGCAGTGGAAAAGCTGACTTGAGGTGTTTCAAATCTTAGTTTATATGCAGATAGGGATACATTGGTTCTTTATCCTGGGCGGGGCATCTCACAATGGCATGATGGAGTTTATCAGTGGGACTCAATGGGCCATTAGCTGCAGCCGTTAGGGATGATCAAAGCAAAGTGCCCCACCTGGCTCTAACAGCTGACCCATTAGAGAACATCTCCCGGAGCCATCAGGGATGAGCCAGGAACACTGCCGCACCCGGCCCCAACATCTCATGAAGATGGTGATAGAATACATGCTATTGTAACCTAAGACAACTGCTCATCCTTTTAGAAGCTCTTTTGGTTCTCAAAGCTTGAACTTGATGCCAGACTTGAACAACAGGAGATCCTTGTGCCTTCAGTTTTGGGCCTCAGTTGCCATTAAAGCCACCCTGGCTGCACAATTGTGCAGACAATGAGGCCACTCTCTGGCCACTGGGTTAACATTTTAGCACAAGAATTCCTTTGGCATGGCCCTGTTTAACACCCACACACAATTCAAATTCTCTTATCCCTGTCTGGGAGGTCCAGGGCAGGAGGCTCAGTTCATGTGCTTTTTAACCCTTGGCAGTTCTGCTTTCCTCCTGGTGTCCATCCATGCATTTTCTTGCCTGGCTGTCTTAGGTTACAATGGTATGTATTCTATCACCATCTTCATGGGATGTTGGGGCCGGGTGGGGCAGTGTTCCTGGCTCATCCCTGATGGCTCCAGGACATGTTCTCTAATGGGCCAACCGTTAGAGCCATGTGGGGCACTTTGCTTTGCTCATCCCTAATGGCTGCAGGTAATGGCCCATTGAGTCCCACTGATAAACTCCATCATGCCATTGTGAGATGCTCCACCCAGGGTGAGGAACCAGTGTATCCCTATCTGGATAAAAACTGGGATTTGAAACACCACAAGTCAGCTTTTCCACTGCATTCCCAGAGGAAGACCAGACCCTTCTACACCACCACTGGACCTTCAGAGGAGAACTACACCTTTCACGGAATCACTGCTTCAACAGAAGCACATCTATCACTCCCAGAGGACTGCAGCCACCTTCTAAGTGGACTGCTACCAACACCCTGACCAACAGGATGTCAGGTTGTATTCTGGCTCTGTCAGTGTTTTTGTACTATTGCATTTTTCTATTAAATTGTAGTTCTGACTTTGAGCCTCTCACTGATTTGCTTTCAAACTAGCACACTGGCAGGACAGGAGTGTTGTAGGGAGAGATGGCAGGCTCCAAAAGCCGTGCCTTTAGCAGGGACTCAATCCCAGGCTGTGACCCCTTCCTTCCCTGCCTTGGAACAGGGTATTGCTTTTAGACACCACTTGTGCTGGTTGCTTCAAAGTAATTTGGACAGGTTCCCTATCTAATTTTCCTTATTTCCCTGGAGCTGCCCACACTTCTGGATTCACTTCAGCAGAGACCTTGCCAGACAATGACACAGAGATACAACAACATCAGCCTCTGTATCACCTTTTACACTATTCATTTCTATTTCCACATTAGCAATCAAATCCTTACCCAGTAAATTACAGTCACACTTAGGAGCAAACAGAAATTCATGCATTCCAAATCTATCTCCCACATCTGCTGATAGTGGATGAATAAAACACACCTGCTCATTTTTCCTCCTTACACCTTGAAGGATCAAATAACTTCCTGACAATTTCCCCGCTTAGGTCTAAGATTCAGAGTGGATCAAGAGGCCCCTGTGTCTATCAGGAAAGGCCTCCTCTCGATGCATACCCACCCTGAATGTTCTCAAGGGCTCCAGTGTGGTGGGTTCCTGGTGGAATGGGAGCTCTGACATCCCAAACAATCCATGTCCCTCAAGGGGTGGACTTGCTGCTCCTGAGGGTGCTCCTGTCTCTGCTTCCAGTGTCCTTGTGGCATGCAGATGGAGCCTTGATTCCTTGCCAGGGGCTGTTTGGGTGGGCTCTCCCCTGCCGAGGAGGGCAATGCCTCTGCCAGGTGCTTGTGGCCGAGGCCGTCCCCTGGGTCCTGGGGCCCCCTTGGGCCGTGCGGTTCATCCCTCAGAGGCTGTAGAAACTCTGCCATGGCCTTTGCCTTCACCTTGGCCTTTTCCTCCTCCCTTCTTTCATTCAGCTGCTGTGCCTTTGTGACCAAGTCCTGCAGGGGCTTATTCTGTCACTCCTGCAGCCCCCCCTCAGTGCCTGTGGGTGCTCATCCTGTGACAGCTGCTGAGCTTTCTGCAAAATCGTTTGTTTTCACCAGTGACCCAAACAAAATCCTTAAAAGAAAATCCTGATCCTTCCATGAGTAACCCACTTTTCCCAGCTATTCCTTCCTCCTCCTTCTTGTGTACACGCTTCCCTCCACACCCGGTATCCCAGATCCAGTCCCTATCCTGCCGCAGTGTCCAAACGCGGCCCCTCGGGCGGGCAGGGCCGGCAGCTCCACGGGGCCGGGCAGGCGGCCGTGGCGTCCCACAGCCTCCTGGGGGCCGGGGGCCACTGCCGGCCGTGCCCGGGGGGTGCTGGGGTCAGGCAGTGCCCGGCGCTGAGCCCCGGCTGCCCCACAGCCCCGGCCCGGCCCCACAGCTCCTCACAGGCCCCCAGCCCGTGCTCCCGGTCCCACCCCTCTGCACCTGGTCCTGCCCCTGTCCAGCACAGAGAAACCCCCAGAAATCCTGACCTCCTTCTTTCCCTGCCGTGGAAACTGGGGGTACAAAGGATCTGCAGTTGGCCCTGGATCAGCCTGCAATTCTTGAGGATATGATGGGTGAGAGTGCTGTAAAACATTCCAATTCTCAATATTTTTCTCTTCCACCTCTTTTCCATCATCCTTTTTCTTTCTTAGCACATGGATTCCTCCTGCTGCTTCTTGCCTTAACCATATTCCTGCACACTCCGCTTGAAACAACCCTTTCCCAACACATCAACATTTTCGATCTACTGTTGTCGAGACCCGTTCTCAAGTTCCCTTATTGCCTCCCTGAGTGTCCATGTCCTTCATTACCTCTGGGAGAATGTGCAAAGTACCTCAACATTCTCTCTTTTTGTATAAGATACAATATCCATGGCTCTGTTCAGTCTTTGTTCTTCTTCTCAAATTTCAGGAATTTTGCAGGACCTTGACTGAGCAGCAATCCGTGTCAATTAATACCATTTTCTGAAACTGATGGATTTTTTCTGTCCCTTCCTTATCTTCAAGTCCCTGACCCTGTCTCCAAGCAGATTCCCACCATCTGTCTGCAAAGACCCTTTCATCTCATTCCTTTCAACACAATGGGGAAGGGAGGAGAAGCCACCAAAGGGCATTTAGGACACTCAAACTGCATGAGACGGGGGTTTCACCCCCAAACTAAACTGGAGAGGAGCTGGGATGGTCCCTTGGTGTCCCCATCACTCTATCCCTGGAGCGATTCCCCAGGGCTCTGGGAGGGGATGGATCCACACTCGGGGGGTCGCCAAACCCCCTGTCCATCCTTGGGGGTCTCCTGGGGACATTCCCCCCACTCAGCACCCGGTGTTGGGTAGAGAGGGGTGACAAAGGGGGGTCCAGGGTGGGCACAGAGGAGGAGGGGAGGAAGAGGAGGGAGAGAGGAGAAGGAGGAGCTGGAAGAGGAGCAGGAGGAGAAGCACGAGGTTCTATCCCACAGGCGAGGAGGGAGGGGAAGCTCACCCCAAATATATCAGGGAGTCCTCAAGAGGGTTTTTCCTGGGTGGGTTGTTTGGAGTTTTCAGATTCCAGATTTGAGATGCAAATATTTTTGTGGTCTCTGGGAGTGTTTGGTTTTTTGAGGGGGGAAGTTTGGATCTTGCAAGACTCCAAAGCTGAGTCAGAGATTCCCCTTTGAGGGGATATTTGGGGGTCCATGTGGCAATCACCAGGTACTGGCTGGGGAGGACACCAGTCTCAGGGACTCCTGGGAGAGCTGTGGAGAGGGATCTCAGGAGCCCTGGAGAGTGGAGAGGGACGATGCCAGAGCAGAGGGCATCCTGACAGCCTGAAAGGGGGAGGGGAAGAGCGTGGACATGGGGGGGACCCATGGGATTGGTACAACCCAAAGAGAATCGGGAGAATGGACCACTGGGAGCCTCAAACCCCTTGGATCATCTAAAAGACCCAGAAAGGGGGAGACCAAGGAGCCACAGGAGCCCCATCAGCCCGGGTTAAAAATAACCCCCAAAACCCCAGACCGGAGAGACAAGAAGGGTGAATTTCTTATGAAGGTTTTTGGGGAGCTGAATCTTGGTGCTTGAGAGATTTTTATGGACATAAAACACCCAGTGACTTCCTGGGACGGACTTGGAAAGGAGGAACCCCCAGCCAAAGGCACTCACCCCTTGTTTCTCCCCACAGACCAGGATTTGTCATTCCCAAGCCTTGGCCAGATGGAGGAGGTGGAAAAGCCCGGGAGATCCCCCACGAGGAGGGGCTGCAAACCCAGCCCAGGGAGCTGCGAGGAGGAAAGATCCTCCCTGTGCCAGGAAGGCGACCAGAGATCCAGTCAGAGCTCGGAGCTGGGAGAGAAGCCTCAGGGCAGGGAGAAGTCCTACAAGTGCCTGGAATGTGGGAAAGCCTTCAGCAAGAGCTCCCACCTGATCCGGCATCAGATGATCCATGCTGGGGTACAGATGGAACGACCCTATGAGTGTGGGAAATGTGGAAAGAGCTTCAGTGACAGCTCCAACCTGATCCGACATGTGAGGATTCACACTGGGGAAAAGCCCTATGAGTGCTTGGAATGTGGGAAGAGCTTCAGCCAGAGCTGCAGCCTGATGAAACACCAGAAGATGCACACTGGGGAATGGCCGTACGAGTGCTTGGAGTGTGGGAAGAAATTTGGGTGGAGCTCCGACCTGATCCGACACCAGAGGACCCACACTGGGGAGAGGCCATACGAGTGTCCTGAGTGTGGGAAGAGGTTTCGGAGCAGATCCCATCTTCTCCTTCATGAGCAAGCACACACAGGGGAGAGGCCCTTCCGCTGCCCCGACTGCGGGAAGGGCTTCAAACGCAATTCCCACCTTGTCCAGCACCGGCGCATTCACACCGGTGAGAGGCCCTACGAGTGTCCCCAGTGTGGGAAGAGATTCTCCATGAGCTCTAACTTAGCCGCACACCGACGGAGGCACCAGTAAGAGAAGTCCTGTGAGTTCCCCAAGTGTGCTGCTCCAGCTTCATCTCCCATGGGAGGATCCACATTGGATGATCCCCAGTGACCCATATTGGGCAGAGCCCTGGTGACCCTCATTCTGGGTGATCCATGTCTGGGTGCAGCATATTGGGTTTATGTGGCCATGTTTTGGTATCAGGGGGCTCCAGGGGTGGCTTTTGTGAGCATCTTCCAGAAGCTTCCCCTGTTTCCAGCTCCGGTTTTGCTCCCCCTCTAAAGACCAGGGCATCTCAGGTTGTTGTTAATAGATCCCCTGGGACAGATTAGAGTGAATTGACAGTGATTGATCTGTGTTTATAAATCTGTCTCTGTAGGCTTTATTTTCGCACCATTTGCTGGCTTTTTAAAGGGGGTTTGGAGCCCTTTTGGTTCCCATCTCTGGTCATATTGAAAGCATGAAAGTAACACTTTGGAAAATGTAGAAAGGAAAAGAAAGAAAGTAGAAGAGGAGAATGATACACAATCACCAGCCCTGGATCCAGGAACAAAACTTTTGGTGTTGGTGGTTACAATGTCCCTGTCCTTGGTCTAAGTGATGGTCCCAGGCTGGATCCCTTGGGGGTTAGGGAAGCCCTGGAAGTTCCCAGTTCTGTGGGTTAGTACAGGTTGACGTTTGGGTGAACACCTAGGTACCTCCACTGGGGGAGTTTTACACTGTCTGATGTCCCACTGTGGATGCCGGGGCTCTACGCAGGGCTCTGATGGTTCATGGCCCCTTGTAAGACGTGGCCCTGCCTGTGCCTGCAGCGCAGCTGAGCCAGGTATGGGCCATGGGAAGGGATGGAAAGCTGCAGGCGTGGGTGTGAATGTCCCGGGCCTTCTGCGGGGGAGTTTCCAGAGGTGAGGCAGTTGTGTAAGGGAGGGCATTGCCCTGGTGCAAAGGCCTGTCCCAGCTGGCAGCATCTGCTTGTGCTGGGCCTCTGCCCTTCCCTGGCTCCCAGTGCGGCTCGTCCCCTGCGGGGCTGGGTGTTCACCCCCTGTGGCCCTGGGCGCTTCCTGTGCCCATGGCCAGCAAAGCCCCCACTGCTTTTGCCAATGGCCACTGCTTTGAGCCATTGACCCCCAACATTTCAGTCCCTCACAGCTCTGCACCCCAAAAGCCGAGAGGGATCAATGGTGCCTCAAAACAACTGCATCCCACTGGAAATGGCTCAATTGCACCACAAAACAACTCAATGCCACCTGAAAATTTTGGGGTATCCCCTGTGCTCAAGGTACTCCCAACTGTAGATGTTCCTGTCCAGGAATTTGACTCAGGTGTTGTCATCAAGGACAACAAGTGACACTGTGGTCCTCGAGGTTTTCGCTTTTCTTTTTTTTATTTGGAGGTTTCTTTGGGGTTTTTATGGCTGTGTGCCATGTTGGGGTTCATTTGCCAGCTGACTATTCTCAGTGCGGGGTGACACGGGAGGGACACATGGGGGTCCCCATTCGCAATCCATCCCAGGGCTGCTTTTGCCGCACCAATCTCAGCCCCTCCCAAATCCCTCCCCACTGCCCCCCAATAAACGGGACTGGTTTGAGCTGGAAAGCCTTACTGGGAACACTGGGAGGTGCTGTTTTGGGGCATAGTGACAGCGGGGCTGGGGGGGACACACGACCCCCTCAAAATCAGCTCAGGGATGGAGTGGGGGGTCCTGGCCAGGCCCGAGGCCACGGGGAGGGGCTGAGGGTGCCAGTGGCTCAGGAGATCTGTAGGCAGAGAAAAAGGGGGTGACAGCAGGCTGGGGGCACCAGGGGGAGCACACACGCTCTGGGGGAGGGAGGGCACGACCCCTGGGACCCCCCCCAACCTTCTTCTGCAGGTAAAATCCGAGCCCCAGCTCCAGGAAGATGAAGTCCAACACACATCCCCCGATCCCCACCCTCATCTTCCTGCGGGTGGTGTCCGGCGGTATCTCTGGGGGGTCCACAGTGGTCAGGACCCCCAAAAACCTCTCACAGACATCCCAAGCCCCACCAAGTACCCATCCAGTCACCTCCAGCTTAATCAGACCCCCCTGAAACCTCCTTCTAGTCCCTATACAGTCCCCCCCAGCATCTCCCAAACCCACTCCCATCCCTCTCAGGATCCCACAGCCCCCTCCCAGTTGACACCCACTGCCCGAGGACCCCCCAAACCCTCTCTCTGTCCCTTCCCAGCCACACCAGGACTCATCAACACTATGCCAGCTGATCCAAGCACACCAAACCTCCTTCCCTCCCTCTGTTTTCCATCCCCATTGTGGAGGTACAGTTGGAAAGCAGAAGTGAGAGCACTGCTGAACTCATGTCAGAAGTGAACGCCGTAACACTGCTAGGCCGCAAACCATGGCAGGCCGTGAGATCTACGACAAGATAGTTAGCATCAGTAAAAGGCATGCTTGGTATGTATCTGTACCGGTTAGTGCTAGCTTCTAGTTTCACAATATTATTAAGAAACATAGATATGGTTGTTATAGTAATTGCTGATTCTTACTGCTTATATAAGAATGTATTTTTAGTAACTGCTGAAAAGGTATAAAAGCTCTGCTCCGTATCAATAAAATTGTCTTATTGCACCCAAGCAATCTGCCCCGTCTCTTCCATTGCCGACTGTCACCCGACACCAATCTTCTTCCAGCCCTCCAGGCTCACTCCAATCTCCCTTTCAGTTACACCCAGCACCCTCAAAGTCCCTCCCAGTGTCCACCAGGACTCTCATAACCATATCACAGTTTCCTCCTCGTCCTTCAAATCCCTTCTCAGTCCTCTCAGGCTCCCCAAACCACCCAGCCAGTTACCTGCAGGCTCCCAGAATCTCCCTCCCTGTTACTCCCAGCACAGCCCAATCCCACTCCCAGCACCCCCAGTCCTTTCCCCACTCCTCTCAGTGCTGTGGGGGCTGGGCCGTACCCCAGTGCTGGCTCAGGGGGTGCTCCAGGCTGACGTGCTCCACCTGGCAGGTGAAGGTGACCCCGCACCAGGGGACTGGAGGTGTTTCCAGCAGCACCAGGAGCTGGTAGGTCCAGTCCCCACTGGGGACCACATCGGTGGCCACCACGTGCCCCAAGAGCTCCTGCTGGTCCTGGAACCACCTCAGGTGCACCTGCACAGGGTAGAAATCCATCAGGGAGCAGAGCAGGCAGTCAAGGCGGGGGAAAGCTGCTCCTGCAGCTGTGGGCAGCTGTCGGCACAGCTGCCTGACAAGGCACGACTGGCAGCTCGGGGCTCAGGCCACTCTCTGTTTGACTCTTTTGCCACTGCACAGGAGCCAGGGAGCTCGAGTGAGCCGCCTGCCCAGCATCAAAGCTGTGGCTGTGGAGGTGAAGGGGCGCTGTGCAGTGAGTGTCTCTGTGCTGCTGCTCTGTGCCTGAGCGCTGCTCCGTGTGCCGAGCCCCAGAGGCCTGGCTGCTCACCTTCCTGCACTGCTTGCCGTGCACAGGGGAGCCCATTGAGCGCCAGGAAGCTGGAGCGGCTGATTGAAGAGCTGCCAAAGGTGACAATGGGCTGCCTTTCTGCCCTCTGTGGCCTCTGGCTGTGCTGGGCTGCCAGGGAGGCTTGGCTAGTGCAGTGACCTTGTGTGTGGGCAAGCGAGGCTCCCTGGTGCCACCGGGCAAGCAGAGGCATTGGGGAGCCAGCGGCAGCGCTGGCACATCCTTGCTGCTGCCAGGGCCAGGACTGCTGCTGCATGGGCCAGAGAGGCCGGCAGGCCAGAGGCTGCCAGCTGTGTGCCATGCTCAGGCTGCTGGGGCTGGGTGGCAGCTGGCCGCTGGCCCTTTGTGCTGCGGGGCTGCTCAGCGAGCGCACCTGGCTCCTTGCAGGCTGATTCAAGGCAAGGGCCTGCCGTGGCTGCGTCCAACGAGGGAGGACAACTTGGCTGCTGCCCAGGTGAGTTTGGGAAGGAAAGGCAAGCTCCTGCTCTGGCCGGGCTGTGCTCACTTGTCCCCCGAGTGTGGCCGTGCAGGTGTGGCAGCCTGAGGGAGAGCGTGGGCTGCTGCCCACAGCTTGGAGAAGGGCAGGCCCAGGGCTGGGGCGGTTTGTCCCAGCAGCACGGCAGCTCTCAGGAGCCTCCAAGCCACAACCACACTTGCAGCTGCCGGCTCCCTACCTGGGGTGCCACATGGCTCCACACGGCACCTAAGGCAGGCAGGGCAGGCTGGGGCAGGGCAGGCTGTGACAGCGCTGGCCTGGTGGTCTCCAGTGAGCAGCTTTGGTTCTCTTTTCCTTTGCAGCAGGAGGGAGCAGTGGCAGTGGCAGCAGCATCAGAATGAGGAGGCGGTGGCTGCCCTGGGTCTTTGCTCTGTGGCGGGGCACAGCTGGGGCTGCCCGGGCACCGGGGCAGGAGGGCTCCGGCTGCAGCAGGGCGCTCTTCGGGCAGCCCCTGGCAGCCGTGTGCACGCAGGATGGCAGATGCCCCGGCCCGTGCAGGTAAGGCACCGTGCACAGAGGCTGCCCATTCCTGTGTCTGGCTGCTGCACAGTCCCTGTCCCCACTGGGCCATGTGCCCCAGCCATGGGCCACTGGGCTTTTCAGCCATGGCTCAGCTTTCTGCTCCCACCCCCTTGCCAGCAGGCAGCAGGCAGGGGAGCCCAGGCTGGGGCAGAGCTCTGGCCCCGGCTGCTACTCTTGCAGCACGGCAGCTCCTCACACACGTCTCTGCCCTCCTCTCTCTCCTGCAGGAGCTGCTGGCTGTCCTGTACCAGCAAGGGCCCACAGATGAAGACACCTTCCACAAAGTGGACAGCACCAAGGTGGCTCAGGAGCTTTGGCAGGCCCTGGACTATGACCTGCCTGTGGACATGGCAAGGCAGCTGGCACTGCTGCTGGCCATTGTCCTCAAGGTGAGCCCTCCTGAGCTGCAGATGCAAAGGCTCCTGCCTGGGCCACCAGGCTCCAAGCCTCAACGGCAGCCCTTGGCCTTGCAGCACTTCCTGGGAAGCGTCCCTGGCAAGCTCCTGGTCACGGACCTCTAGGAGGCCTGGATGGCAGCCATGCAGATGGCCAGCAGGGAGGACAAGACCTCTCAGCTGCAAGCGTAAGCATGGGTAGCAGCTTCTACCTCTGCAGCAGGCACTGCTACAAGCCTGGCACTGGCCTGAAAGGGGCCAGTCCCCTTCAAAGGCTGTGGCTTTGGGCAGCTCGCTCTTGCTGCTGGGCAGTCCCATTTTGGGGCAATGCACGGGGAGCCTTCCTGTGCGTGGGCTCGGGGCAAATCAGGAGCTGGGCAGCAGCGCTGCAGTTCCTTCCTGCAGGAGCACGGGACCCTGGCCGCTGGCTGAGAGCGCCTGCAAAGCTGCGCAAGAGCCGCTGGCTGCCCCTGCCTGGGGCCAGCTCTGGGGGCAGCTGTGGGCAACACGGGCCTGCTGATGAACATTGCCTTCCTGTTCCCTCAGGGTGGCTCAGGAATTGCCTGCTGCCAACCTGCCCCTCCTCGAGCAGCTGCTGGCACTGCTGCCACACACGGTCCAGCACGTGGCCACCAGCCGTGTGCCCTGCAGCAACCCAGCCATGGGCCTGGGGCCAAAGCTGCTGAGCCCAGCGCAGCAGGAGCAGCTGCCTTCGAGGCCATGCTGGCCAAGAGCGACAAGGTCATGGTGTGTTCAGCAGGCGGCTGCAGCCTTGCTGGCCAAAGGCAACTTGGCTGCCCAGAGGTGCCTGTGCCTGGTGGCCCCCTGTCTCCAGCCAAGGCTGCTGCGGGAGCTGCCTGCAAGAGCTGCCCCCCAGGCAGCGCCTTCCTTCTGTGCAGAGGCAAGGCTCAGCAGTGATGGCCAGGGCTGCTTGGCATGCTGTCAGGTCCCTGGGCCAAGAGCAAGGCTTTCCTGAGTTCGGGTGAAGGTGATGCCGTTTGGTTTTTGCCTGCTTTTCTTTTCTGTGTTCTCTGTACTCTTCACACATGTATTTGTAGCTCTGTGGCCTATTGTATTAGTGGCTGGTTTTCCCAGTAATTTTCCATGACCTTTCCCTAGGCAGAAAGACAAAACAAATTTCAGAGCTCCAAGCCCTGAGGGGTACCCGGCCCTGATGCTGTCTTGGTTTTTCCTGGGAACCAAGGCTGAGAACAACTCTTCAGGGTACATTTTCATGGACAAAGTGCAGCCAGTGCAGAGCAGGGGACTCCAGAGAAGGGGCTTGATCTGGGGGGGAGTTGCATCACCACTTGCCCTCCTAATTGGTGATTTTTTTCAACAATGCTCATTTCCTGAAACCTATAAAGATGTACTCTCCCTGTGGGAGAGCACATTTCCACCTATTGGTGCCAAAGCTCTTATGGGGGAGGTCCGATACGCGCCGACAGCAATCCAGGCTCAGCTGCCTGCGGAAGCGCTTCAGCACTCAAAGGAGCTCAAAGCTTTGCGGGCTTTTTGTAAAGTGCTGCACAATGGTCTCCCTACAGCCTCATTTGTTACCATAAGACAGGGAGCTGATGAACCTTTTATTCAGTTTAGATAAGTTAAAAACCTCCCTAGATAAGCAAATAGACAACGATAAAGCATGAGAAATATTTATAAAGCAGTTAGCAGTGGAAAATGCTAACCTCGACTGTCAGAAGGTTTTACGGGCCCTGTGAGCCCCCACAGTCACAGAAATGCTTAAGGCTCGTGAGGGAATCGGCACTGCCGGTCATAATCTGACTTTGCTTTTGGAGTCTCTTGCTACGATGAGCGTTCATTCTGGATTGAGTGTTTGTTTTTTGTTCGGGAAGCCGGGTCACAAGAGATGCGAATACCCCTGGAACAGGAGAATTTGTTCTGGGGATGCCAATGGGGTCTCGTGTTGGGAACAAATTTATCCCAGGGACCACTGTTGAGCAGCATGTCCTGGCCCTAACCTGGGCCACAGATCGTCCTGTGTGGCTGGAGTAGGGGCCCTTCTCTCAGGAAAAGCTGCAACATTTGCACCAGCTTGTACAAGAACAGCTGCAAGCTGGCCATGTCATTCCCACAACTGGCCTGTGGGGTTCTCCTGGTTTTGTTATTCAGAAAAAGAGTGGAACGTGGTGGTTGCTGCATGATCTTAGAAAAAATAATGTCCTTGTGCCTCTGGGAACCCTACAGCCAGGGCTACCGTCTCCTGCAATGTTGCTGCAATCCTGGACCCTAATAGGAATTGATTTAAAAGTTTGGCTTTTTACCATACCACTTGGTGAACATGATGCCCCTCGATTTGCATTAATGCTTTTGAACCCTACCAAAGATATCATAGGAAAGTTTTAAGCAGTAGAACGAAAGGCTTTAAAAGTAGCAAATTAAAAGGTACAACAAGAAGCCCCTTGGAAATATTTAGGGTGGAAAATTTTAAATCAAACTGTTCATCATTTGCAGCTGAAATTGGTATCTCGAGTGTCCACCCTCCACCATTTGCAAAAACTCCTGGGAAGAATTAATTGGGTACACCTTTTATTGGGTATTCCAACTGAACAACTCCACCCCCTTTTCCAGTTATTGCAAGGGTGTGGCCATCCGCCTGCCTCCTCGGTGGAGTGGAGGTGGCTACTAGCAAAGGCGGAGGCGACTTGGGTCCTCGGAGGCCAGCCTTGTTCCCAGTTGCTGAGCGAATCTTGCCCTCGCTCCCTGCTAGCTGCTTGGTAGGCGAACTCTCCCACACCTCAGGGGGATCTTCCAACCCCGGGAATGAAGAGACACAGACACGAGGTTCTGCACTCTGTGACACCGGGGGTCGGAGGACCTCGATTCCCCTGTGACACAATCTTTTATTGTTTCCCCGGTGACCAATCACCGGGCAGCAGGGGGGAGGAACCGGGGAGGAGCAGGGGACAGGGAGCTAACCAGGGATAGAAGGGGGATGAGAGAGGGTTACAGACAGGGGAATGATACAATGAACAACCGAGTAACTGAGAACTCTCTAGAAAACTGGGGGTGACTAACTCAGATGGGCAGGTGGCGCTCCCCAATGAGCCCTGGGGGTGTTCACCGGTCTCGAGCCCAGCCTCTTCTGGGCTAAACTATTGTTTGCTCCACCTCAGGGGAGCGCTCCTGCTCCCCCCAGGGCTTTCTCATAGGAAATTCTTCTTCTGGGGTAACCTGCACCACCGCCACACAAGGGCATCCTGAACTCATTTCCCCTCGCACCCTGACACCCAGAGCAAAAGCAGTTCATGGTTCTTGACAATTGGTAGAATCAGCAGCTGTGGTCAGGGCTTTTGAAACATTTCAAGATGAGCTTAACATTGTTACTGACTCTGCTTATGTTGCAGGTACAGTGACAAGAATAGAAGGAGCTTACATCAAAGAAGTAACCAACTCATTGCTCTTTTTTTTATTGCTACATTTGCATTTTGCAGGGCAGTTGCATAGGAAAAGGTATGATATCCTCCATGTACGTTCCCATACCGGCCTTCCTGACCCCATCTCTGAAGGTAATACCCGTGCAGACCACTTAGCTGGGGCCCCTGTTGCGACGGATGTTTTTTCTCAGGCCCGCTTGTCATATGGGTTTTTTCACCAGCTGGGCTAGCTGCTATCCTGCGTGCACACGGCTGCCAAGGGCTGCCCGAAGGGCGCCCTGCTGCAGCCGGAGCCCTCCTGCCCCGGTGCCCGGGCAGCCCCAGCTGTGCCCCGCCACAGAGCAAAGACCCAGGGCAGCCACCGCCTCCTCATTCTGATGCTGCTGCCACTGCCACTGCTCCCTCCTGCTGCAAAGGAAAAGAGAACCAAAGCTGCTCACTGGAGACCACCAGGCCAGTGCTGTCACAGCCTGCCCTGCCCCAGCCTGCCCTGCCTGCCTTAGGTGCCATGTGGAGCCATGTGGCACCCCAGGTAGGGAGCCGGCAGCTGCAAGTGTGGTTGTGGCTCGGAGGCTCCTGAGAGCTGCCGTGCTGCTGGGACAAACCGCCCCAGCCCTGGGCCTGCCCTTCTCCAAGCTGTGGGCAACAGCCACCTTCACCCTCAGGGTGCCACACCTGCACGGCCACACTCGGGGGACAAGTGAGCACAGCCCGGCCAGAGCAGGAGCTTGCCTTTCCTTCCCAAACTCACCTGGGCAGCAGCCATGTTGTCCTCCCTCTTTGGACACAGCCACAGCAGGCCCTTGCCTTGAATCAGCCTGCAAGGAGCCAGGTGCACTCGCCGAGCAGCCCACAGCACAAAGGGCCAGCGGCCAGCTGCCACCCAGCCCCAGCAGCCTGAGCATGGCACACAGCTGGCAGCCTCTGGCCTGCCGGCCTCTCTGGCCCATGCAGCAGCAGTCCTGGCCCTGGCAGCAGCAAGGATGTGCCAGCGCTGCTGCTGGCTCCCCAATGCCTCTGCTTGCCCGGTGGCACCAGGGAGCCTCGCTTGCCCATGCACAAGGTCACTGCACTAGCCAAGCCTCCCTGGCAGCCCAGCACAGCCAGAGGCCACGGTGGGCGGAAAGGCAGCCCATTGTCACCTTTGGCAGCTCTTCAATCAGCCACTCCAGCTTCCTGGTGCTCAATGGGCTCCCCTGTGCACGGCAAGCAGTGCAGGAAGGTGAGCAGCCAGGCCTCTGGGGCCTGCACACAGCTGCAGGAGCAGCTTTCCCCCGCCTTGGCTGCCTGCTCTGCTCCCTGATGGATTTCTACCCTGTGCAGGTGCACCTGAGGTGGTTCCAGGACCAGCAGGAGCTCTTGGGGCACGTGGTGGCCACCGATGTGGTCCCCAGTGGGGACTGGACCTACCAGCTCCTGGTGCTGCTGGAAACACCTCCAGTCCCCTGGTGCGGGGTCACCTTCATCTGCCAGGTGGAGCACGTCAGCCTGGAGCACCCCCTGAGCCGGCACTGGGGTACGGCCCAGCCCCCACAGCACTGAGAGGCGTGTGGGGGACTGGGGGTGCTGGGAGTAACTGGGAGGGAGATTCTGGGAGCCCGGAGGTAACTGGCTGGGTGGTTTGGGGAGCCTGAGAGGACTGAGAAGGGATTTGAAGGATGATGGGGAAACTGTGATATGGTTATGAGAGTCCTGGTGGACACTGGGAGGGACTTTGAGGGTGCTGGGTGTAACTGAAAGGGAGATTGGAGTGAGCCTGGAGGGCTGGAAGAAGATTGGGGATGGAAAACAGAGGGAGAGAAGGAGGTTTGGTGTGCTTGGATCAGCTGGGATGCTGTTGGTGAGTCCTGGCGGGGCTGGGAAGGGACTGGGAGAGGGTTTGGGGATCCTCAGGCAGTGGGTGTCAGCTGGGAGGGAGCTGTGGAATCCTGAGAGGGATGGGAGTGGGTTCCGGAGATACTGGGAAGGAATGTATAGGGACTGGAAAGGGGTTTCTGGGGGACCTGGGTGAGCTGGGGGTGACTGGGAGAGTGCTTGGAGGAGCTTGGGGTATCAGTGAGTGGTTTTTGAGGGTCCTGACCCCTGTGGACTCTCCAGAGATGCCACTGGCCGCCGCCCTCAGCAAGATGCTGACATGGATCAGGGCCTTTGTGTTGGGCTTTGTCTTCCTGGTGCTGGGGCTCGGCTTCTACCGGCGCAAGAATGTGTCCCCCATCCCCCGGAGCATGTGTGCTCCTCCCGGGGCACCCCAACCTGGTGTCACCCCCTTTGCTCTGCCCACAGAGCTTCTGAGCCGCCGGCGCCCACGGCCTTGGGCCCGGCCAGGACCCCCACTCCATCCCTGAGCTGCTTCTGGGGGTATCGTGTGTCCCCCCTAGCCCCACTGTCACTCTGGTCCCACCTGGCTGCTCCCAGTGTTCCCAGTAAAGCTTCCCAGTTCACCCCGTTCCCGTTTATTGGGGGGCAGTGGAGAAGGACTTCAGGGGACCCTGCAAGGGGGCCGTCATTGCGGGGGAGCAGAACCAGCCTCGGGATGGATCAGGAATGGGGACCCCCATGTGTATCCCCTGTGTCACCCCACTCTTGGTGCTGGGAGCCCTCCCAGCACTGGGTGAGGAGCTCTTGGGTGAGTGGGGACACAGCGTGGGGTGATGGGAAAGGTGTTTGAGAGGGGGATAAGGGGAGGCGGACAGCTGCAAAGGGGTTCCCAAGGGAGTCCCTTCGTGTTCCCATCACTTGACCTCTTGAGCTGTTCCCTGGGGCTCTATGGGGGGAGCAAAACCTCACTGGGGGGTCCCCAACACCCCTGTCCATCCATGAGGGTCTCACGGTGGGGTTCTTCCCACAGCAGCCAGTGCTGTGGTGGCCATGGGGCAGAGGGTGGGGAGAATGGGGGTCCAGGGTGCTCGCTTGAGTCCCCAAGCAGTTGAGGGGTGCTGGGGGCTGTTGGAGAGAAAAGGAGCACGCCTGACCTGCCTTTTCCACCCAGGTGTTCCATATTTGGGGAAAAGCCCAGTGTCACTTCAATGATGACAACAGCTGGGTCAAATTCCTGGGCAGAAACATCTACAGTTGGGAGCAACTTGGGCACAGGGGATACCCCAAAATTTTCAGGTGGCATTGAGTTATTTTGTGGTGCAATTGAGCCATTTCCAGTGGGATGCAGTTGTTTTGAGGCACCATTGATCCCTCTCGGCTTTTGGGGTGCAGAGCTGTGAGGGACTGAAATGTTGGGGGTCAATGGCTCAAAGCAGTGGCCATTGACAAAAGCAGCGGGGGCTTTGCTGGCCATGGGCACAGGAAGCGCCCAGGGGCACAGGGGGTGAACACCCAGCCCCGCAGGGGACGAGCCGCGCTGGCAGCCAGGGAAGGGCAGAGGCCCAGCACAAGCAGATGCTGCCAGCTGGGACAGGCCTTTGCACCAGGGCAATGCCCTCCCTTACACAACTGCCTCACCTCTGGAAACTCCCCCATGGAAGGCCCAGGACATTCACACCCACGCCTGCAGCTTTCCATCCCTTCCCATGGGCCATACCTGGCTCAGCTGCGCTGCCGGCACAGGCAGGGCCACGTCTTACAAGGGGCCATGAACCATCAGAGCCCCCCAGAGTGCCCCGGCATCCACAGTGGGACATCAGACAGTGTAAAACTCCCCCAGGGGAGGTACCTGGGTGTTCACCCAAACCTCAACCTGTACTAACCCTCAGAACTTGGAGCTTCCAGGGCCTCCCCAACCCTCAAGGAATCCAGCCTGGGACCATCACTTAGACCAAGGACAGGGACATTGTAACCACCAACACCAAAAGTTTTGTTGCTGGATCCAGGGCTGGTGACTGTGTATCATTCTCCTCTTCTACTTTCTTTCTTTTCCTTTTTATATTTTCCTAAGTGTTACTTTCATGCTTTCAATATGACTGGAGATGGGAACCAAAAGGGCTCCAAATCCCCTTTAAAAAGTAACCAAACCGACCAAAAATAAAGCCTACAGAGATATATTTATAAACACAGATCAATCACTGTCAATTCACTCTAATCTGTCCCAGTGGATCCATTAACAACAACCTGAGATGCTCTGGTCTTTAGGGGTGGGGCAGAACAGGAGCTGGACACGGGGGAAGCTTCTGGAAGATGCTCACAAAAGCCACCTGTGGAGCCCCCCTGACACCAAAACATGGCCACAAAAACCCAATACGCTGCACCCAGACATGGATCACCCAGAACGGGGGTCACCAGGGCTCTGCCCAATATGGATCATCCAACGCAGATCCTCCCATGGGGGATGAAGTTGGAGCAGCGCACGAAGCTTTTCCCACACTTGGGGAACTCACAGGACTTCCCTTACTGGTGCCTCCGTTGGTGTCTGGTTAAGTTAGAGCTCATGGAAAATCTCTTCCCACACTCAGGACACTCATAGGGCCTCTCACCAGTGTGGATGCGCCGGTGCCGGATGAGGTTGGAGTTGTGTTTGAAGCCCTTCCCACAGTCAGGGCAGCGGAAGGGCCTCTCCTCTGTGTGAATCCGCTGATGCATGAGGAGATGGGAGCTGGTCTGAAACCTCTTCCCACACTCGGGACACTCATAGGGCCTCTCCCCAGTGTGGATGCGCTGATGTTTTCTCAGGTCAGAGCTGCACAGGAAGCTGTTCCCACATTCCCCACAATCATGAGGCCGTTCCCCAGTGTGGATCACCCGGTGCTGGGTCAGACTGGAGCTCTGGCGGAAGCTCTTCCCACATTCCAAGCACTCGTAGGGCTTTTCTCCAGTGTGGATCCTCACGTGCTGGATCAGGTGGGAGCTGATTCTGAAGCTCTGCCCACATTCCAAGCACTCATATGGCTTTTCCCCAGTGTGGATCCTCTGGTGCCGGATCAGATTAGAGTTCAGGCAGAAGCTCTTCCCACATTCCCCACACTCATGGGGCCGTTCCCCAGTGTGGATCCTCTGGTGCTGCATCAGATGGGAGTTCTGGCGGAAGCTCTTCCCACATTCCAAGCACTCATAGGGCTTTTCCCCAGTGTGGATTCTCATGTGCTCCATCAGGTGGGAGCTGTTTCTGACGCTCTTCCCGCATTCCCCACACTCATAGGGCCGCTCCCCAGTGTGGATCCTCTGGTGCCGGCTCAGGAGGGAGCTCTTGCCGAAGCTCTTCCCACATTCCAGGCACTTGTGGGGCTTCTCCTCTCCCTCAGGCCTCCTCACCAGTTCTGAGCTCTGCCTGGATCTCTGGCCACCTTCCTGGCACAGGGAGGGCCTTTCCTCCTCACAGCTCCCTGGGCTGGGTTTGCAGCCCCTCCTTGTGCTGCATCTCTGGGACCTTTCCTCCTCCTTCATCCGTCCACAGCTTGGGAATGACAAATTCTGGTCTGGGGGGAAAAACAAAGGGTAAGCGCCTTGCGTTGAGACTTCCAGATGCCCAGGTACAGATCTAGAAGTCTCTGGGTATTTTGTGTCCATAAAAACACCAAACCACAATGATTCAGTCCAAGAAAACCCACCCAGGAGTTCCCCCTCTCTGATCTCTCCACTTCTGGGTTATGGGGGGTCTCCCTTCCCTGAGCTGATTGGGGTCCTGTGGCTACTGGGTTCCCCATCTCCGGGGATGCTTAGGGGTGATCCGAGGGGTTTTGGGGGTCCAAGACATCCCTTCAACCCTCACGCCCTGATCCAGGCTTCCAGGGGGTCCCTCTTTATCCAGGCTCCCCCCCACTCCAAAGTGACAGGGATCTCCCCGCTCCGAGATTGCCCCTCTCCCCTCACCCCAGCCCGGGGCTCCAGGCATTCGTCTCCACCTCTCTTCCTGGGGGACCTCAAGACCGACGATCCCCTCCTATCCCAGTACCAGAAGATCACAACATGGAGACCCAAAAATATCCCCCAAAGGGATATTAGCGGCTCAGCTTTGGGGTCCCACAAGATCCAAACATCCCCCACCACAAAATGAAACCCTCACAGCGACCCTTAATGATATTCGAGGCTGAAACCCAGAAACTGTGAGCTCCAAAAAACCCACAGGAAAAAACGCCCCTCGGGGACACACCAAGAGATTTGGGGGGAGCTCCCCCTCTCCGCTCACCTGCAGTATATGGAGAGGATGGGGGGCGATGCACCCAGATCCGCGGCGGAAAAAGCGGGCAGCAACCCTCGTGCGTCTTGAGCTGCTCCTCCTTTTTCCTGCTCCTCCCCTTCCTTTCCCCCTTCTCTTCCTCTCGCTCCTCCTCCATGGGTCCTTCTCCTTCCTACTTCTGATTCTGTCCACTCTCCAGACCTTCTCGTACTCGTTCCTCCTCCTCCTCTACCCCTCCACCTCCTCCCCAGGAGCCAGCGCCCACCCTTGGCCCCCCTTTTCTCAAGGCCGTCGCATCCCACGAGAGAAGCTGGGATGGAGCCAGGGCAGGTTGCGCTGGGGCAGCGCTGGGCTATTGGCCCTGCCTGGGCGCCCCCCACATGCCCCATCCCCAAATTCCCCTGGCAAAACAGGGGGTCCTGGCGCCTTTTGGGGTTCGCTGGGTGCTAGGATTCAGGTGCCTCCCAAGGGCCCCCCGAGCGGGATGACACGGGGGGGGACACACGGGGGTCCCCATTCCCGATCCATCCCGGGGCCGGTTCTGCCCCCCCGCCAATCCCCCGCCTGGACAGGGGGGATGGGAAGAAACCCATGACTGCATTCAAGTGACAGAGCTGCAGACCCGGGATAGGAGAAATTTAGGAGACATTCCCTGGCCTGAGGGAGAAAATGTGTTTATGGAAGGGTCTGCAAGGGCAGCAGAAGGGAAAAGAGTCCCAAGACACGCTGTTGTTAAGGAAAGGGAATGACACAAAGCGCAGGTCACCGCCCCCATGCTCAGCTCAAACCCCGCAGCTGGGTGTGCTTGCAAGAGCCTGGCACTGAAATGCCCTCAGCACCAAGGCTTCAATATCTTCTGCTAACAGCGTGGCAGCTCACAGGCTGGCACAAGCATTTCCCACTGCTGCAGCCACCACTGGATCAGTTCTTAAGGGATTTTTAGAACCAAGACCTCCAAGGTAAGGGACTGTGGAAGCAATAGACTCAGACAGGGGAACTCATTTTACAGGAAAGATCCTTCAGGGAGTTATGACTGCTTTAGGAACACAATGGCACCTCCAAAACCCCTGGCACCCCCAGAGCTCAGCTCAGGTAGAAAGAATGAATGGGGAAAGAAAGAAACACCTTTTGAAGCTGCTGATAGAAACCAAGATGCCATGGGTATGGCTTCTGCCATTGGCTCTGGCAAGAATAAGAACCAGACCAAGGGCAGAGATTCAGTTATCTCCCTTGCAATTGGTGTCTGGAATTCCTTACCCTGGGAATTCTCCACCTAGTGTGGGGCTGGAGATAAGGGATGTCTATTTCAAGCAGTCTGTGGCCAGAATCCTGTCTCTTGTGAAATCTCTTGCACAGGAAGCTCGGCTGGCACAGAGCCTGCCTTGGCACTTTGCTGTTCACAAAATGGCGTGGCCCATTGCAAGTGTCCCCAAGCAGAGAAACAGGTGCCAGCAGAGCTGAACACGGGGGGATCTCTCAGCCTGGCCTCAAGGTGTCTGAAGCCCGGCAGATTTGGACTTCCTGGCTGCAGCAGGAGGATGGGAGGCCACCACTGAGCCTGCACTGAAGGCAATGCAGCAGCAGCCAAGGCTCCACAGCGGGGGAAGCCCCTGGGCCTGCCCACACATCCTCTGCTGAAATCGTCTGCCTGGGCACCCTCCTTTGGCATCTCCAGCCACTGGGGGCCAATCCTTGCTGGCACTCTTGGAGCTTCAGTGCTTTCTGTGCCTGCACTCACCACAGGGGCTGCAGAAAAGAACGTGAGAATTCGACTCTGGCTCTCAATTAGACTCACACACTCGACTGGGTGGGATTAGATTGTTGCAAAATATGCCAAGTTAAATTTTTTTAAAATTGTATTTCTCCAGTCAGGCTTGGTTTGCCTTTGCCTTGGGGAAACGAGTTTTAAAGTTTCTTTTTAAGGGATGTTACACCACGCCAGGGAGATGAGCTGAACATCTCAACAGACTGGGAATGGCCCAAAAGATTCCCAAAAAGATAACGACCATCAACATAAATGCCCATCAGCAAACATCAACCAACATCTACCCCAGACAATGCCCCGGCACAGCTGGAGACACCTGGTCTGGAAAAGGCTGAGAAGGAAATCCAGGACTGTGCACCTAATTAACATCAGAGGTAGAGAAATTCGGGTCCAATAGGAAACCAGCTATTAAGAACTACAAAACCTGGAAGCAATGAACATTAAACAAATGGATTTCTATGGGTTCAGACAGTATAAAGTTCAAGAAAAATTGGGTAAAACTCGTGTACCACAGAATGATTTTTTCTGGGCTATGTGTGGATGAAGTGATTTCTGTTGCACATCCAGACCAGAATAAAGTAATGCCTTGAGTCTCTAATTCTGGAAAAGTTTTTGGAGAGTTTTACTTCTTCCCGCACTTTAAGTGACAACATTACATAATTAAAATGTTTTTTCTTAATACTCCTAGTTCTATATTGTCAGATAGGTTTGGACCAGGGTTGTGACAATCAATTTTTAGTCTTAGGGGAAGAAGAAAAAAAAATCGTAATTGCTTTGGGGTTTTGTGTGTATGTGTGTGCATGGCTGCTAGTGATGGCAAAATTTTGGTGTGGGTCTTTCGACGTTCACATTTAAGCTGCATTTTGCAAAACTGGAAGAAGTTTAAACGTGATCCTTTAACATTAAGCAGTTAACAGAACACTGTTTAAGAAAACCAAAAAAGCAGAGAGAGGTGGGGGGGAACGCGTGAGTTACCCGATGGCTGCCCTGGAAGAGAAGTTTTGGATCCAGGCAGTCAGTGAAAGAGCTTTAGAAATGCAAATTAACACTGCTGGGGCAAAGTGTGGCAAATGCACCAGGGGCTTCCTGCCTGTGGGAGTTATTGGGCTCATCCCCTCTGTCCCTCACCCCAAGCTCTGCCTGCTCAAACACACGGAATTTGCACACCTAAAGGCAGAGCCCACTGTGAGCATTTCTGACTCTGCCACAGAAACTGGTTAAGCTGCAAAGGAAAACAGCAAACGGAGAATGTTGGGAAACCTTCACTAAAACGAGAGGGAGATTCATCCCTATCCCCACTGCAACATGTGCTGTCACTGTCTGTGTTATATAGGATGTGTTACACCACTGGGTGTTCCCAGCTACCACAAGTTCACGGAAATCAGTTGGGAATCCATATATGTGATGATGTAATGAGAGAAAAGCGGTCAATTGATGCAGCCCCGGCTGGAGGGAGAGCCCCAAAAACGGGGAAAAGATGAACGGCCCCAGAACAAATCCTACAATACCATGGATCAGCCCCTGCCAACCCGAACGAATTCATATCAGGAGCCAGAGAACCTATTTAGAATTTGAACTGCATCATTAGATTACAAGGTGACTCCGAAATAGTAACCAACCAGACACCTCCAGCTCTTGACCTACTCACCAGCCAATCCACTCAAACAAGGAACGCGAAATTCCTCATGGGATGGGATCAGATCATCTCTCAGCCGAGGCAGCAGCGGCAAGGAGAGCGCGGGCAGCCGCTCCCGCAGCGGCCTCAGCCCAGCGGCAACACGGGCCGGACACGGCACAAGGAAGCCGCCAGAGCCCCCTGCCGCCCCCTGGGCCCGCAGCGAGCCCCGAGCCCCGGCAGAAGCGAGCGCGGCTCCCACCTGCGCTGCCGCCGCCTCCGAGCTCCGCCGATGCCGCCTCCCCGGGCCCCGGCCGCTGCCGCCGCTGCCGGGCCCGCACAGACGCTCCGCCCATGCCGCCTCTGCTGCGCCGGGGCCGCCACCGGGGCCGGCCTTGGCCCCGCTCTGCCCAATGCAAGCGCCACAAGCACGAGTGACATCGGCACAATCACACAATGGCAGCCAGGCCCGCGCTCTGCACACGCCACAGCCCCGCCCCGCGCTCTCTGTGCCCCCCGGGCTGGCTGAGGCCAAAGCCGGAGATGAGGAACAGCCCTGCAACGGGCCCGGGCCCGAGCCGCGATTCAGCTCCAAACACAAACAAACTTCTCCGCACCTCCCGCCGCGCCTTTGCCAGCCCTGCGTCTTCCGGCTCAGCGGGAAGCCCTGCAGCCCCACTTCCGTTTGGTTTCCCCCAAAAAGGGAAAACTGCCCCAAACCCCTGTGGATGAGTGTAGCGTGGGTGAGATTTCTGGTACAAAACTGTAAAAACTCAGAGCAGGATAACGAGAACGAAAAGAAGATCCTTAAAACACCTTCCCCCACCCCTCCTTCCTTCCAGCTCTACCTCCTACCCCGGCAGTGCAGACAGACAGGGAATGGGGGCCATGGTCACTTCATCCCCCGGGGCTTCTCCCTCTGCTCAGGGACAGGAGTCGTTCCCCTGCTGCACCCTGGGGTCCCTGCCACAGGAGAGTTCTCCAGGAACTTCTCCAGCCTGAGTCCATCCCACGGGCAGCAGCCCCCTCACACTGCTGCAGCGTGGGTCTCTCTGCACGGGCTCAGTCCTGCAAGGACAGGCGGCTCCAGCGGGGCCCCTCTGGCCACGGGGCTCCCACGGGGTCACAGCCTCCTCTCAGGCATCCCCTGCTCCAGCGGGGGCTCCTCCAGGGGCTGTAGGGGGATCTCTGCATCCCCGGGGATCTCCAGGGGCTGCGGGGGAATCTCTGCCTCCCCAGGGATCTCCAGGGGCTGTGGGGGGATCTCTGCATCCCCGGGGATCTCTGCATCCCTGGGGCACAGCTGCCCCCACCAGGGGCTTCACCAAGGGCTGCAGAGGAATCTTGGCTCCGGTGCCTGGGGCACTTCCTCTCCCACCTTCTTCACTCAGCTTGGTGCCTGCGTGTTGTTCTCCTCACATCTTCTCACTCGGCTCTTCTCTGGCTGTGCCACAACTTTTGTTTTGTTTTAATTTCTTCTTAAATCTCTTATTCACAGAGGTGTACATGAAGTACACCTTCAACACGGGGACACTATTTCCAGCTGTCCTAGCCTTGGCCAGTGACATGTCCATCTTTAAAGCCACCAGGGACTGGCTCTGCTGGACGTGGAGGAAGCTCCCAGCAGTTTCTCTCAGGAGCCTCCCATGTAGCACCCCCGCTCCCAACACCAGGCCATGCAAAGCCAATACACGTGGTCATCTCATGGTCATCTCTTGGTCACAGTCATCACATCCTCACTGTCACCTCACAGACATGGTCATGTCATGGTCACAGTCATGGCCATCTCATGGTCATATCTGTGTCCCCATCATCTCATGCTCATGGTCATGTCACTGTAATGGTCATCCCGTGATCATCTCATGGTCCTGATCATCTCCTGACCATGGTCATGTTGTGGTCATCTCAGGATGATGGTCAGCTAATGGTCATCTCATGGCTGTGTCATGGTCATCTCATGGTTATCTCTCAGCTCTGTTTTGGTCATGTCATGGCCATCTCCCTGTCGTGCTCATCTCATGGGTGTGGTTATGGTCAGGGAACTCCTCTCTGAGATCCCAAACTCCTGATTTTGGGACACTCAAGGACCATTGAGGACAATGAGGCCTGGCCTGACCTCTCCCCCCATCCCATTGCCTCTCCAGGAGCCCATCATAGCCAAAGCTCTCCTGGGGACATTTTGGACATGGGACACGGAGCAGGGAATGAATCCTGGGGGATGGAGCTGGGCAAGGGTGGCAAGTCCCCATCCTGCTCTTGGTATTCCCATTCTGCTCCTGGTGTTCCCATCCTGCTCCTGGTGTCCCCATCCTGCTCCTGGTGTCCCCACCCTGCTCCTGGCGTTCCCATCTTGTTCCTGGTGTCCTAATCTTGCTCCTGGTGTGCCCATCCCAGTTTCTTGTGTCCTCATTCCCATTCCTTCTTTTCCCATCTCTGTCTCTGCTGTCTCTATCCCTGTTCTGATGCCCCCATCCCCGTTCCCAGTGTCCCCATCCCTGTCCCCAGTGTTCCCCTTCCCATTCCTGGTTCCCAGAGAGGAATTGCCGGACACCGGAGGAGGGAACCCAGATTTATTGTCCCAAGCAGGATTTATTGCCCAAAGCGGGATAATTTCACACCAGAACTAAAGCATTGGGAATATTTGTGGTTCTTGACTTAAAAACAAATTGTGTCTGTTTTCAGATGCCTCTGGGCTTTTCCTTGACTAATTCGCCCCGTTTTATTTAACCTTCAATGATATTTTATTGATTCTTGCCTCTCAGAGATCAGGGCCTGTGGAGTTTTAGGGTCGGTTTCAGACGGCCGGGACAGACAAGAGATCTCTGAAGTCGAGTTGTAGAGCATGAGGTTTATTGTAAGAGAACGCTGATATAAGAGACCTGCTGAGAGCTGCCAGATGCAGCTCGGAGCAGGTTAGAGAGAAGAGCTAAGAGTGAAGATCTAAGAGAGTTGAGAGCGGAGGTCTAAGAGAGAAGAGAAGAGAAGAGAGCGAGCTTGTCGCTTACAATACAATAAATCATCTTCTGTGTTGAATATTCTAATTTTCAGTAACCAATCTAGAACAAACTACAAATCTTATAACATTTGCGTACAGCCTATGAGAACTGTTGTATTACCATAGTGTTATATTTTAAACTCTAAAAGCTGCTTTTTGGACCCTCTGCCAAGTTGGTAGGGTCTGCTCTGACCCTTGGACCTGTCTGCAAGCAGAGGGTATTGTTTAATCAAAAGGGGGGATTACTGCAGGCAGCCATGCCATTGTTTTCTAGTTGTTCAGTAACTAGGGTTTGGTATCTCAAAGCTTGTCTTCATTTCAATCTTACTTATAGTTTCTGCATTCTCAGCATCTCTTACCAGGCAATCATATTTATAAGGTTTTCCTATTTCATCTTCCCCAACAGGGCCAACCTCCTGTTCTTTTATTTTCACCATTTTAGGGGAGTGAGGAGGGTGTTTCTCTGGCACCAGCTCCTGCCACTGCTCCTTTTCCCCATGGGGACCAGACCCATATCCCAATTTTCCTTCCTCTGGAGACAAAATCCCACCACCCCCCAAGCCCCTCGGTGTCCCTGCCTGGGGTGTCAGGGCTGTGGTGGGGGCAGGAAGCTCCAGTCCTGCTGCCACTCACCCCCCACACCGGGCCAGCGCCAGCGGTCAGAGGTGCTTTGTCTTCCTGTCCCCTCCTCCGTGCCACCAGCGCTGTGTCCCCACCCCCGTGTCCCCAGCCTGTGTCCCCCCGGCTCTGTCGCGACATGGAGGACGAGGAGGGCTACATGGTCTTAGAGTGACGGGGAAGCAGGGCGCTGCGGGGAGTCCCCCACCCCTGCAGGGTGCAGGTACAGGGGGGTCGTGTCCAGATGGGTGGGGGACAGGAACCGGCCGGGGTGGATGTGGGCTTGGCATCCCGGGGCTACTTCCTAGGGTCTTGTTCTTCCAAAGGGTCCGTGCTGGGAGCAAAAGCCCTAAATCTGCCCCGATTCTGCTACTCAAAGGAGACCTGGGATGCTGAAGGGCTGCCGGTGCCTTCAGATATCCTGATCCAAGCCTTGGTGCTCCTGGTCCATCTTCCCTGTGCTTGTGGGGGTTCCTGCTTTGTTTCCTTCCACTGCTCCTTGTGCCTCGTGCTTTTTCCTGCTGAACCCAGCTTTGGTTTCCCTATGGAAGAAAAAGCATCGGAAGAATCAGAACTGTTTAGGTTGGAAAAGATCTGGAAGATCATAAAGCCCAACCAATATGAGGTTTAATTCCTGCCTCTGGGAAAAATCCCACCAGTCTTTGATCCCTGAGAGCAGCCAGGCTTTGAGCTGCTTCTGGGGACAAAACAGCCCAAATCTGTAGAGTTCTGGCTCCTTGTGTGCGGTACTGGGTGATCTCCTGTCACCTCTGCTCCCCGCAGCTCCAGGCTGTCCTCGGTGGCACCGCGTGGCGCTCGGGGACGGCTGGACCGGGAATCTCCTGCTCGGAGTGGCCATGGTGGTGCTGGGCTGCTCGTGTGAGTGCAGCTGTGGGGACACGGGGACAGCCCCGACCGCGGGGAGGGGTCCCGGGGGCTCGTGCGGGCTCTCTCCTGGGGCACGAGATTTGACAGGGTTTGAGAGTCCTGGGCTGAGCTCGGGGTCCCACAGAGCCCAGATAAAATGACCCTGTGTCCAGCGGGGCGTCATTGATGTCACCCCCAGCAACCCTAAATCCCCCCGGGCAGGTGGGAGGGAGACTCCAATGTCTGCTGGATCTTGGGGAGATCCCCAGAGGGGCAGGGGTGGGAGAAAGCCCCCAAGTGAATTGCTGTGAGCTGTCCCCGTGGCTGACAGGGGATGCTGAGCAGCCCCTCATCCTGGGGTCGGGCCCCTCTGGGCTGCAGGAGGGAGGGCAGAGGCTCCGGGGCTCTCTGCGATGTCACCCGAGACACTGTGACACCTCGGAGTGGCCACATCCTGTCACCGGCACAAAGCCACGATGGGAGGGTGGAGTTCCGGCCTCGGCGGGGGGAGCTCAGGGATGCAGAGCTCGGCCCCCAAAAGGAGACTGTCCTGTCCTCTGCTCATCCTTCCTTCCCCTGCAGTTCTCCACCTCCATCCAGAAAGTCCGGGAAGCCGCAAAATCAGGAATGGGAATATTGAAGATATCAACAGTGCCTGGGAGAATGATGTTTTGGAGCTCAGAGAAGTTCTCCGTGAGCTGAGGGAAGTTCTCTGCCCGTCACAGTCACCAGGTAACAGCCCCGAAGCGTCTCCGCTCCAAAAGCTTCCCTAAAACCTCGCGGTATGCCCAGGTAACAGCCCCAAGCGCAGGTTGGGGTGATTTCCTCAGCCTGGGCCTCTCGGTGATTTCTCGATGGTTTAATCCGGCTCTGATCCCAGTTTCCAGGGTCTGAGGGATGCAGGATCTGCCCCCAGGGCTGGACGCTGGGCAGGACCAAGTGCTACTGGACCTCCACTGCATACAACACTTGGAGCAAGAGCCGGGAGGGCTGCGGGCATCGGGGGGCCACGCTGCTGCTGTCGCGGGATCGGGATGAGCTGGTGAAGGGAATGATGAAGTCAGGAATGTGGGAAGGACCCAGGGCTGGGGGTCTGGTGGCACCGCGGGAAGGGTGAAGGCTTTCCGGAATCCTGGGGTCAGCCCCCAGCCCCCCCGTGTCCAGGCCCCCTGGTGCCTCTGGCAGAGTGTGGGGGACACGGTCCTGGGATCGATGGCCCATCAGGGTCACCTCTTCTCCCTCCCCCAGGAACTCCTGGATGAAACCCTGCAGAAATCCGGGTGCAACCTCTGGATTGGGCTCTGGGTGCCAGGGACAGGCTGGACGTGGGTGAATGGCTCCTGCATGGTTTGGGACCAGTGAGCGCCAGGGGCAGTGCTGGGGGCCAGGAGTGGCCGAGGGACCCCGGAGGTGAACCAGGCTCCCTCCTGCACCCACAGCTTCCAGCTGGACCATACGGAGAAAGGTGGAACATGTGGAGCGATCAGGAGCAGCAGAATCATTGCTCAGGACTGTGACGTGGAATTGCAGTGGATCTGCCAGAGAGAAGACACCGAACTCTGACCTGCGGCCTGAGAGAGACGCTCGGGTGGGACACGGCAGCCAGGTGGGGGATGTGGGAGCCACGTGGGGGATGCGGGAGATGCTGGAGCCAGTGTCGCTGCCAGTGGTGCAGTTGCCTGCACAAATGGACGGTGACATTTCCTGGCTCTGGTCTCTGCTGTGTTCAAAACACGGCATGAACAGAGAACAAAACACCCCAAAATGATGTTTCCCCAGCCACAATGCTCGGTGGGGCTCATGCCTTACATAAACATTCCTGCACCGGCCCTGCTGAGTCCTTTTGATGCCTGAAGGATTTTTTACTTTTTCTCCTAAATACCTTTTACACAGTTCCCTATATTCTCAAGTATTAGCATGCATACTTGTGATGCTTTAGGTGTGATAATTTAGCCTGGTTTCTTGGTGTCCAGTAGGCCGGGAGACTAAACACCCCAGAAACTGTAGTGTTAGAAGACCAAACATTCTGTTGTTGTAAGCACTCAAGGTGCCCTAGTAGGACAGATTCTGTAAACTAGAAGTTCGCCCACCCCAGCCCCCTCATTGGGCCCTTTTGTTAGATGTGCTAATGTGTAAGGTCCTTAATTGTATACTCGACTGGGGGGTGGGAGGACATTTGCAACACATGTCACCTGGGTGAAGCAATGCATGGAATGGGATCCTATTACAATACCGAGGTAAATGACCCCCAACCCCCTAACTGTGTCTAGTTTCTTATTTCCTAAGACCAGGAGAAAGGCATCACTCATTGGTAACCATGAAGGGATGATAGAGACCCCAAAATTTGCAGTTTTGGGCTAAGGAATATCCTCGCCTGGCCCCTTGCTGGCATATTACAGGAGCTAAGGCGGCAGTCCTGGACTGTGATGGGGCTCTAGGACCCAGCACACGAAAGCACAGAAGAGAGGTGAGTAAACAGGGGTTGTCAATATCTCGGTAAGGAGAGATCTCCAGGAGGTTGGGAGGTGTGGCAGGGGGGCCAGAGGGGCCCACAAAAGGGGGGAAGTAGCCCCACTCCCTGTAAAAATAATGGGAAGGGGAGGACGCTCTCCGTTTAAACCACAAAAGATTGGTTGGTGGGTTGGTGGTTGGTGGTTGGTTGGTGGTTAGTGGTTGGTGGGTTAGTGGTTGGTGGTTGGTGGTTAGTGGTTGATGAGTTGGTAGTCGGTGGTTGGTAGTTGGTGGTTGATGGGTTGGTAGTTGGTGGTTGATGGGTTGGTAGTTGGTGGGTTAGTGGTTGGTGGTTGGTGGTTAGTGGTTGATGAGTTGGTGGTCGGTGGTTGGTAGTTGGTGGTTGATGGGTTGGTAGTTGGTGGTTGATGGGTTGGTGGTTGGTGGTTGGTGGGTTGGTGGTTGGTGATTGGTGGGTTGGTGGTTGGTGGTTGATCGGTTGGTAGTTGGTGGTTGGTGGCTGTTGACTGGTGGTCTATGAGTTGGTGGTTGGTGGTTGGTGATTGATGGGTTGGTGGTTGGTGGTTGATGGCTTGGTGGTTGTCGTGGGTTGACCCCAACTAGGTGCCAGGTGCCCACTCAGTCACTCTATCACTCCCTCTCCCACTGGGAGAGGGGAAAGGATAACATTGAAAAAAACTATCAGGGTAAGAAAAGGCAGTTTTATTACAGCGGGGAGAAAAACAGAACAAGCAAGCTGAGAGTTGCACGCGCAAGAGCAGAGGGAAAAACAATCAATCTCTACTTCCCATCAGTAGCGATGTCCGGACACTTCCTGGGAAGCAGGGCTTCAGCATGCGTGACGGTTGTTCAAGGAGGAAAACATGGACCAGCCCTGAGTGCCTCCTCCTCCTCCTCTCTTCCTTCCCTTATATATCTGAGCTGATGTCCTGTGGTATGGAATATCCCTTTGGCTGACTGGGGTCAGCTGGCCTGCTGGTGTCCCCTCCCAGGATCTTGCCCACCCCCATCCCCTTCAGTGGGGGAAGGAATGTCAGAGGGACAGCACTGCTTGGCAGTAGTCAAAACACTGCTCTATTATCAACGCCAGCTACCAAAGCAAAGCATAGCACTGTAAGGGCTGTGAGCTTTACCCCAGTCAGACCCAATACAGTGGTAGATGGGTTGGTGGTTGGTTGTTGATAGGTTGGTGGTTAATGGGTTGATGGGTTGGTGGTTGGTGGTTGATGGGTTGGTTGATGGTGGTTGGTGGTTGATAGGTTGGTGGTTAATGGGTTGATGGGTGGGTAGTTTGTGGTTGGTGGTTGATGGGTTGGTGGTTAATGGGTTGATGGGTGGGTGGTTTGTGGTTGGTGGTTGATGGGTTGGTTGATGGTGGTTGGTGGTTGATAGGTTGGTGGTTAATGGGTTGGTGGGTTGGTGGTTGGTGGGTTGGTTGATGGTGGTTGGTGGTTGGTGGGTGCCTCTGTCACTGGAGAGTGGCCTGGGGGTTTGTAGGCACTGCTTAGATAAGCTGCAAACTGGGAGTTGCTGGTTCGAGTCTCAGTGCAGGAAGGTTGAGAAAGTTTCCTTTGCACGTGCAGTTTCACTTTCTATAGTTTACTCTTAAGCTGTTAGGTCTAGTAGTTGTTGTAGTTTGTAGAAAAGTAGTTCGCAAGGACAGGATACTTTTTTCTGGCTGTTTTTCCTGTTTATAAGTAAAGATGGGTTGTACACTTTCTAAACTGCTGGGAATGGAGGAGGCAGGCATGGTGGCTATAGTGGCACTGGCTTTGCGTGCGGGCGCGGGGTGGGTCGCAACCCCCGCCTGTGCAGCTGGGGACAGGGGACAGAGGCGCGCTGCCACCGCCCCCGCCACCCCCCCTGCCGCAGCCTTGGCCACCGCAGCCGGCTCCTGCAACACCCCCTCCCCCGCCCGCTCCAGGGACGGGGGCGGGTCCTACTCCGCCTCTGGCAACAGCAGGGGCGGGAGCGGAGGCGGAGGGGGCACTGCCTCCAGCCCGCCCCGAGGGCGTGTACAGGGGCGGGATGGAGGTAGACTGGCCACTGCCCTCTGACCGCCCTGAGAGCGGGCACAGGGGCGGAGAGGAGGTGGGCTGGCCACCGCCCCTTGACCACCCCAGCGGCGGGGGCAGGGGCGGGAGGAGGGACCGAGCAGAGGCGGTCTGGCAAACGCCTCCCCACCCAGCCAGAGCCTGGGATGGGAGGGGACACCTGCGATTTCTACTTTGTCGCTCTTCTAGCGTGGAAGCGCGGGGCAAGGCTTCTCCGACCACAGCCGGGTGGCTGTTTCTGATCCAAATTACTTTTCCAGAACTGGGGACAAAGAGAACCAACCAGAATTCCCTCTCCGCCGCTCTGCCAGCGTTGTGATTAAAAGTGAATGAGATGATTTCGGGACAGACGGTCTCCGGGAGGAGGGTGGTAGGAAAAGGCATCACTTTTGTTAAAAACTAAGTCCAGTCTCCTGTTAAAATTTAAAGATTTAATAAAAAGACAATAAGGGACAAGGTATAAGGTAAAAGGTTACAATGTCCAGGTGACGTTGGGAACCCTTGGCACGGAGCCAAGAGCACGTCTGACATGGTGAGAGACTCTCTATATACTTTTCTTATTGCATCAGCCTGTTGCATATTCATAGACAAGTATACATATTCAAACTTTTCTCCAAACTATTTTAAATTTTCCAGGTACTCGTTAGCATGGCTCCTCCTTGGGTCCATCCTTTTCGTAGCATGCGTAGTTTCTTTGGAGACTCCAATATCTTCTTTTGTCCATTGGTGTCCAGCAGATGGTTGTTGTCGACAGAGATGTCCTGGGACAGGAGCCTATTACACCCATGCTTATCCAACTAAGCAGGTGGTTTAATTATTTTAAGCTAGGTACATTTTAACACAGCTACATTAGCCACTACATCTAAGCTAGAATGTTATAAATGCATATTATAGTGTTGGCTTTTCGCAAATAATGAATGCTATGTGTATGATGTTGGTTATTGTAGAAGTTGCTTTTGTTATAGAAATAGAATAATTTTTTAATGCTTTAATGCCTTCTTGTTTTAGCTTAAATGTAGTGGTTAATGTAGCTGTGTTAAAATGTACCTAGCTTAAAATAACTAAACCGCAAGCTTAGTTGGATAAGCATGGGTGTAACAGGCTCCTGTCCCAGGATATCTCTATCGACAAGGAACCATCTGACAGGATATCCCTACTGACAAATAACCGTCTGACTGGACATCCCTATCGACAATAACCATCTGCTGGACACCAACAGACAAAGGAAAATATTGGAGACGCCAAAGAAACTGCGCATGCTCTAAAAAGGCGGACCCAAGGAGGAGCCATGCTAACAAGTACCTGGAAAATGTAAAATAGTTTGGAGAAAAGTGTGAATATGTATACTTGTTTATGAATATGTAACAGACTGATGCAATAAGAAAAGTATATGAACAGAGTCTTTTCACCATGTCAGACATGCTCTTGGCTCCGTGCCAAGAGTTCCCAGCGTCACCTGGACATTGTAACCTTTTACCCTATACCTTGTCCCTTTATTGTCCTTTTATTAAACCTTTAAATTTTAACAGGAGACTGGACCTCATTTTTAACAACTGGGGGCTTGTCCGCGATCAACACTGCACCTCCGAGACCCTGGGAGATCCTGAGCCAGGGAAGGCGCGCCCTGCCCGAATACTGGCGGTCCCTGCTCTGCTTCTTCTGAGGACCAGTGGCTGCTGGTCAACACCCGTGGACAAGAAGGGACAAATAAAGCAAAAGCAACGGGTAAAAGAGTTCCCTGAACGAGGAACTGTGGTGACAAGCCCCACAGACCTTTCCTGCACGTGGCCCAAGCCAGCAGACTGGTAAGTATGGCTGGGGGGGCAAATATGGGGGCTGAGTGCTGAGTGTGTGAGACGCAAGCTGGTTACCCCAGACTTGCGAAGCGAGTGCGGAGTTTCTGAGAGCTGCAGTTCCGTCATTCCGCGAGGAATGTGGTCAGCGAGGAAACAAAGCGAAAGGAAAAACATGTGAAAGTGCCCCCAGGGAGACTGGGACTGGGTTCCAGGGAGGACCCCTAGTGAGAAAGGGAGTCTGGGGTTTCCTAGCATAATCCACTAGGAAACAGGGGACAGAAGGGAAGGTCCCCGAACATTGCCAGGTTGAGGGTAAGATCCAAGAAGGATAAGAAGATTCCTCAAGACGGGATGTGTGGGATTGACAGGGGATAAGGAATCCTAAGAGACGGGAAGTGTGGAATTAAAAGGGTGAGGAGAATATTCTGAGGAAATTGCTCAAGAGCATCTGGGCTTGGCCAATCTGAAAAGCTACACCGGTGGGTGGGTAATAAGCAGTAATTTGAAAGGTACCTTTGTTTATTTTTTGTGCTGTTCTGTTGTGAATGAGAATGAATGAGACAGATTAATAAAAATGAGTGTGTATGAATGAAAGAATGAAAAATATACATAATATAGCTTGTTAAAATATTTACTGTTTAAGAGGAAGAGGGGATTATATTAGAAAAAGAAAAAGAGTGAAGGGGAAGATTTTTCTGTGGTATAAAAGATAGGTGGTTTTTTCAAGTTATAAGAGTGGGGAGCAAAGCGGGGGGAAACAGTAACGACAAAAATATATATATATCTATATATATATCTGGGGAAAATGGGGCAAAAAGGAAGTAAGTGGGGTTTAAAAAATAGAACACAGAAGAAACCCTCAGAAATAGCCCAAGAAAGTCCCCTGGGAATTATGTTAGCTAACTGGGATGCAAATCCTAATACAAAAGAGAAAGATAAAGTAAAAATGATTCAATATTGCATGATCGAATGGACTAAAAAAGAAATAAGATCCGATCATGTGTATTGGCCCAGGTATGGATCTGGTGAGACTTGGATCTGCCAGGTATTAAACAAATTTGTAAATTCCAAGAAACCATTAGATCCAGAGGAAAAAGATTATGCCTCCTGCTGGATAAAAGACACAAAACTTCTGGAGGTAAAAGTTTTTAAAGAAACAAAGACCCCAGAGGTAGAGGCAGACAAAGAGAAAAGAGAAAAAAACTGGGATCCCCTTGAAATCCTGCCAGCACCCCCCCTCGTGTTAGAACCTTTCCCCCAGATGCAGGGGCCCCCAGCGCCTCCCCCCTTTGTGCCGGAAAGATTGGGACCCCTTCCCCACATGCCAAGGGCCCCAGCACCCCCACCTCTGGCAGGGAGGGTTGGAATCCTTTCCCCACGTGCCAAGGGCCCCAGCACCTCCTGCTCTCGGGCAGGGGGCTCCAACTCCCTTCTCTCCCATCGTGGGACCCTCAGCTCCCTCCCCACCTATTCCAGCTGCTGACTGCATATCTTCTAATGTCCATACGGCCGCGTCCCTCATGGTCCCACCGGAAGAGTGTGTCTCACTTCCGGCTTCCCCACACACAGCCGATCATGCCTCTAAAGTTCCGGCTCCCTCACACACAGCCTCCCGTGTCTCCATGGTTCCGGTCCCCCTGCATACAGTCGACCATGTATCTATGGTTCCGGTCCCCCCGCACACAGCCGACCATGTCTCTATGGTTCCGGTCCCCCTGCACACAGCCTCCCATGTCTCTATGGTTCTGGTCCCCCTGCATACAGCCGACCATGTCTCTATGGTTCCGGCTTCTGCAGAAGCCCCGTACCAGAACACTAGAAGTAAAACTCGACAGCAGTTTAATAACTGCTCTCCTGACTCTACCCCAAAACCAGGGGACAGGGTTATGAGGGACGAGGATCAGAAAAACTGGGACCAAGGAGCCAGATTATTTCCTTCAAGGGAAGTGCCGATGGGAGGAGCTCAAGGAGGGACGGGTTTTGTGAATGCTCCTTTAACATCCTCAGAAGTCAGAGCCTTTAAAAAAGAAATTAAAGGATTATTAGAGGATCCTATTGGAACAGCTGAGCAATTAGACCAATTTTTGGGCCCCAATATTTTTACTTAGCAAGAAATGCAGTCCATAATGAATATAATATTTTCCCAAGAGGAGAGACACATGATTAGAGCTGCTGGAATAAAAATTTGGGAGAGAAAAAATCAACAAGGACCAGCAGGAAATCAGAAAATGCCTACAGCACCCCCTAATTGGAACCATAATGAAGAAGTAGGACGGGGACATATGAATGATTATCGTAATCTGATAATCAGAGGAATAAAAGAGGCAGCACCCAGAGGACAGAATGTCAGCAAAGCTTTTGACGGAAGACAAGGGAAGGAAGAAAGTCCCACAGAATGGCTGGAAAGACTTAGAAAGAACATGAAGCAATACTCTGGAATAGACCCTGAAACTCTAGCAGGGCAAACCTTGCTGAGAGTTAACTTTGTCACTCATGCTTGGCGAAATATTAAAAGAAAATTGGAAAAGATTGAGGACTGGCATGAGAAATCATTAAATGAGTTATTAAAAGGGGCTCAAAAAATTTATGTACGGAGAGATGAAGAAAGAGCTAAAATAGATGCAAAATCATGATAGCCACTATGAGAGGAAATAATTTCCAGCAAAATTTGAAGCCTCCAGAGACCACCCCCAAATATTCAGGTTTTAAAGACAGAGGGAGGGGAATAAACCAAACCTCTACCCGGTTAAAACCTCAGGAGCAAACAAAAAATGTCTGCTTCTACTGCAGAGAAGAGGGGCACTATAAAAGGGAGTGCCTGCGCCTAAAAAAGAACCTGAAAATATTCAAAGAGATACACCCCGAAGAAGAATAGGGGGGTCATGGGCTCTATCTTTTGGGGGATAAGTACCATCTAGAGCCTATGATAACCTTAAAAGTAGGCCCCCAAGAGGAGGTATTAGAATTTATAGTGGATACTGAAGCAGAGAGAACGTGTGTGATAAATATTCCAAGGGGTTGTGAAGTAAGTAATAACACTGTGAAAGTAACAGGACCAAAAGGTGAAGGGTTTACAGTTCCTGTTATTAAAAATGTGGTAATTGAAGGGGAATCCAGAATAGGGATGGGAGATGTCTTATTAGTCCCAGGAGCAGGTTGCAATTTACTGGGAAGGGATTTACAAATACAGTTGGGAATAGAGGTTATACCTGAAGAAGGAAAGATGACGGCTAAAGTGTTAAAACTTGGCCAAGAAGATGAGGAGAAAATAAATAAAAATGTTTGGGCTGGGAAAGGCAATAGGGGAGGATTGAATATTGACCCTATAAAGGTCACGATTGAGAAAGAAGAATGTCCCATCCGTATACGTCAGTACCCTATATCTTTAGAAGGAAGAGAAGGCTTAAAGCCAATAATAGAAGAATTGATAAAGGATGGAACATTGGAACCCTGTATGTCTCCTCATAATACCCCTATCCTACCAGTAAAAAAGCCTGATGGGAATTACAGATTAGTGCAAGATTTGAGAGAAGTGAACAAAAGAACTCATACCCATCACCCGGTGGTACCTAATCCCTACACTCTGTTAAGTAACAGTCCCACCTCAGCATCAGTGGTTTAGTGTAGTAGATCTTAAAGATGCTTTTTGGGCTTGTCCATTAGCAGAGGAAAGCCAGAATATATTTGCCTTTGAGTGGGAAGATCCAAAAACTGGGAGGAAGCAACAATTAAGATGGACAAGTTTGCCACAGGGTTACTCCGAATCTCCAAATCTATTTGGGCAGGCTTTAGAAGAAATATTACAAACTTTCCCCACTCCTCCTGGAATACAAATTATCCAATATGTGGACGATCTTTTATTGTCAGGAGAAGTTGAAATGGAAGTTAAGGAAGCTACTATAAAACTTCTGAACTTTCTTGGAGAAAAAGGATTAAGAGTCTCAAAAGGGAAATTACAGTTTGTGGAATCAGAGGTGAAATATCTTGGTCACTTGATAAGCAAAGGTAGCCGAAAGCTGAATCCTGAGAGGGTGGCAGGGATTTTATCTCTCCCCTCTCCTTCCTCAAAAAAGGAAGTTAGAAGACTGCTTAGACTATTGGGATATTGTAAGATTATGGATTGAAGGATATACCCAGGCAGTAAAATTTTTATACGAAAAATTGACAGAAGGGGAGGATATAAAGTGGACCACGGAAGATGATAATAAATTAAAAGAACTGAAGTTGAAGCTAGCCTCAGTACCTGCCTTAAGTTTACCCTCACTAGAAAAACCCTTTCATCTGTATGTAAATGTAGAAAATGGAATAGCCCATGGAGTCTTAACCCAGGAATGGGGAGGGGTTAAAAGGCCAATAGCTTATTTATCAAAATTGCTAGATCCAGTCAGTCATGGCTGGCCAGTATGTATTCAAGCAGTAGCAGCTACTGCTATTCTGGTAGAAGAAAGCCGTAAACTCACTTTTGGAGGTAAACTAATAGTATATACACCCCATGCTGTACGGGCTGTGTTAAATCAAAAAGCTGAAAAATGGTTAACAGACTCTAGAATGTTAAAACATGAGGCAATTTTGATAGACAGTGATAATTTGACGCTGGAAGTTAATAAAAGCATAAATCCAGCTCAATTTTTATATGGAGGACCAAAAGATGACTTAACACACAATTGTTTAGAAATTATACAGTACCAAACTAAAGTTCGAAAGGATCTAGCAGAACTAGCCCTCCCAGAAGGAGAAAAAATTTATGTTGATGGCTCATCTAGATGTTTACAAGGAAAAAGGATATCGGGATATGCATTGGTTGATCGGAAAAATATGCAAACCATCGAAAAAGGAAAACTACCCTCAAACTGGTCAGCTGAGTCTTGTGAATTATATGCTCTAAAAAGGGCATTGGAGTATTTAGCACAAAAGAAAGGGACCATATATACCGATTCAAAGTATGCCTTTGGAGTAGTGCACTCCTTTGGGAAAAATTTGGGAAGAAAGGGGATTACTAAATTCAAAAGGAAAGGGACTGGTGCATGAGGAACTAATTTTAGAGGTTTTAGAGGCATTGAAATTACCTGAAGAGATAGCTGTGGTACATGTTAAAGGACACCAAAGGGGAATGACTCCAGAAATAAGAGGGAATAATCTGGCAGATCAAGAGGCCAGAGATGCAGCAGAAAATGGGATAAAATTCCAAGAAAAATTGGAAATCCCAAAATTTAGTGAAGCAGAAGAAAAAGATTTAAGTTAAATAGGTGGAGAACAAGGTCAGTCGGGGAAATAGAAACTTCCTGATGGAAGGCAGTTACTTAATAAACCTCTTACTAGAAAAATATTAGAAGATATGCATCAAAAAACTCATTAGGGTACTCAAGCTCTATGTGATCACTTATTAAGAAATTATGGGTGTATTGGGATCTTTGGATTAACAAAACAAGTAACAGAAAAATGTATAATTTGTCAAAAAGCAAATAGAAAGGTAATGAGAAAAACAAAGGAGGCCGCGAGTTAGCTTTGCGACCATTTCAAAGTATCCAAGTAGATTTTACTGAGCTTCCCCAAGTAAAGAGATGGAAATTTTTATTGGTAATTATAGATCATTTAACCCATTGGGTAGAAGCTGTTCCCACTGTCAAAGCTACAGCTAATGCGGTATGTAAAACCCTTTTGGAACAAATCATTCCCGGGTATGGAATGGTTAATAGAATAGATTCAGACAGAGGGACACATTTTACCTCAAAAACCTTACAGCAAATAACTAAAGCCTTGGGAATAACATGGGAATTCCATACATCAGATTGTTGTTTGAACATAGATGACAATGGACAGGCTGTCCTAGATTTAGCCAATGAAATCAGAAAAATATCCCATGTACCAATCCAAAAATGGGAGCCGATACTAAAACCTGGCTGGTTGGATAATATGTTGGGAATAGAATGGTGGAAGAAGTTAGGCTTCTTCCTTTTATGTGCTACAGCTGGGTTAATATTTCTTCCTTGCTTGATCCCCTGTTTTATTCGGCTAATCACCAGTGTAGTCCAAGGTATGCAAGTGGTAACTACGCCTATGAAACCAAAACTGGCTACACCTGGGACAGACCAAAAGATAATGATATTGAAGAAACAAAAAGATATAAAAGACCCCTTTGAAGAAGCAAAATTAATCCATGAAAGAAATGAGCAAGGAAAAGAAGAGTTATTGTCAAGCCAAATGAATTATAAAAAGGAAAAGGGGGGATTGTTATAAATGCATATTATAGTGTTGGCTTTTTGCAAATAATGAATGCTATGTGTATGATGCTGGTCATTGTAGAAGTTGCTTTTGTTATAGAAATAGAATCATTTTTTAATGCTTTAATGCCTTCTTGTTTTAGCTTATATGTAGTGGCTAATGTAGCTGTCTTAAAATGTACCTAGCTTAAAATAACTAAACCGCAAGCTTAGTTGGATAAGCATGGGTGTAACAGGCTCCTGTCCCAGGATATCTCTATCGACAAGGAACCATCTGACAGGATATCCCTACTGACAAATAACCGTCTGACTGGACATCCCTATCGACAATAACCATCTGCTGGACACCAACAGACAAAGGAAAATATTGGAGACGCCAAAGAAACTGCGCATGCTCTAAAAAGGCGGACCCAAGGAGGAGCCATGCTAAGGAGTACCTGGAAAATGTAAAATAGTTTGGAGAAAAGTGTGAATATGTATACTTGTTTATGAATTTGTAACAGACTGATGCAATAAGAAAAGTATATGAACAGAGTCTTTTCACCATGTCAGACGTGCTCTTGGCTCCATGCCAAGAGTTCCCAACGTCACCTGGACATTGTAACATTTTACCCTATATCTTGTCCCTTTATTGTCCTTTTATTAAACCTTTAAATTTTAACAGGAGACTGGACCTCGTTTTTAACATAGAACAAAAAAAAGGCATTTAGAAGTGATTAAAGCATTTAAAAGTGATTATAATTCTATAACAAAAGCCACTTCCACAAGGACGAATATCATACACATAGCATTCATTATTTGCAGAAAGCCAACACTATAATATGCATTTATAACAACTTTCACTCGAATCCGCCCCAAGGCCTCGATCACGGTGTGGGGCGGCTTCAGCCCCACATGGCGAAGGCCCCGGGGCGCTGCTGGGCCCAATCCGATCCGGTCCAGCCCGCGGAGCTCCGAGGTCCTTTATAAACCCCGCACCCCCCTTTTCCCGCACTGCCACAATCAGCTCCCCCCGACTCAAAACAACCCAGAGGCGCCAGAGCCGGAAGCGCCCCCGTGCCGGGCTCCTTCTATCCTGAAAAGCAGTGTAAAGGTAAAAAATTCCTGCCAAACTGTCACAAATTGGCGGCAAAAAGCAAAGCAGCCCCCGGGAAGATGCTTGTGGGGGTCTCACCAGACGGGCTGCAGCCAGGGCAGCGGCAGAGCTCACACATCGCAGGTGGGCGTTCGCCCCTGCTCCGAGTTTGCACTTCAGCCAGGCAAACTGAATCCGAATTGTCACTGCCTGCTCTTTCTCCTCTCTTTTCCTTGTCGGATTTTGCATGACTCCCTTTCACCCCACAGAGCTGGAAAGGAAAATCAATCCCTGGCTGCCCCGTGGCCATCCCCGCCCTCCTTCCACAGCTCCAGCCCTATCCTGTCTCTCCTTTACTCTGCACCAGATTCTCCCACCTCCTCCCCCTGACAGCTCGGGGGAAGGAGATTTCACCCACTGGCACCACGTTCCTCCTCTCACTGTGTCCCATTTTGCCCAGTTTGTATTCCTGCAGCTGCCTGTCCATGCAGCCGGACCCGCGGTGGGGCTGGTTAATGATGGAGTGAATTATTGCAGCCATTATTGGGGTGGGGTGGGCCTGGTCTGGTGCCTGGTGCCACCAAAACCTCTCTGTCAGTGCCCTCCTCACCCTGGGCAGGGAACAGAACACACAAGAAAGGCTCAAGGGTCGGGATAAGGGCACTGAGAGTTCAATCACTGATCACGGGCACAACGCACCTGACTGGGGGAAATTAAATGAATTTATTATCAAACAAAACAAGAGCAAGAGAATGACTAGTTAAATAAATATTACAAAAGCCCCTTATCCCCACCTCTCTCTCCTTCCCGGACTTCCCTTTATCCCCCATTCCCTCCCTGCTCCCCAGCCAGAGGCACAGGGGATGGGGTCACACTCAGCTCATGGCACTGCCTCCCCCTCAGGGACAGCAATCCTTGTCCTGCTCCAGCCCGGGGTCCCTCCCACGGGACACAGTCTCTCAGGAACAGGCTGCTGCAGCGGGGATCCTGCACGGCCTCACAAGTGCCGCCAGGAGCCGCTTCCATGGCTCTGCAGGGGCTTGCCACGGGCTCGGGGCCTGTCTCAGGCATCCCCTGCTCCGGCCCGGGCTCCTGCCGGGGCTGCAGGGGGGTCCCTGCTCCATGCCGGCCTCAGCCGCAGCTCGCAGCGCCCTGAGCTCCAGGTCAGGCCGAGCTGGCGGCGGTTCAGGGCAGCAGCGGCTCCTTGGCCTCGTGCCCGGGCCGGGCCCTGCCCAAGGCTGGAAGCACCAAGGGCCTGAGAGAGCCGCGGGCCTTGTGCGGGGGATGGGGCTGTGCTGGGCCAACGCGGGCCTGGCTGCCATTGTGTGATTGTGCCGATGTCACTCGTGCTTGTGGCGCTTGCATTGGGCAGAGCGGGGCCAAGGCCGGCCCCGGTGGCGGCCCCGGCGCAGCAGAGGCGGCATGGGCGGAGCGTCTGTGCGGGCCCGGCAGCGGCGGCAGCGGCCGGGGCCCGGGGAGGCGGCATCGGCGGAGCTCGGAGGCGGCGGCAGCGCAGGTGGGAGCCGCGCTCGCTTCTGCCGGGGCTCGGGGCTCGCTGCAGGCCGAGGGGGCGGCAGCAGGGGGCTCTGGCGGCTTCCTTGTGCCGTGTCCGGCCCGTGTTGCCGCTGGGCTGAGGCCGCTGTGGGAGCGGCTGCCCGCGCTCTCCTTGCCGCTGCTGCCTCGGCTGAGAGATGATCTGATCCCATCCCATGAGGAATTTCGTGTTCCTTGTTTGAGTGGATTGGCTGGTGACTAGTTCAGGAGCTGGAGGTGTCTGGTTGCTTACTATTTCGGAGTCACCTTGTAATCTGATGTCTTGGTTTGAAGGACAGGTGTCTGTTAAGGAAGTCAGGAGCTTCCTTTGGAATGGGAAACTGTAACTTCTCTCCCTCTGAATTATTATGAATTTGAAATCAAGAGGCTCTCAGGTAAAGATATGGGAATAGGAATAACAGTTCTTTACTACTATCGAAAACAAGGATAACAAATAACAACAACTATAACGTTAACTAACAAACAGAACTAAAAACTCAGTGGCAGCTTGCTGGGCTTCAGGCACTTTTTCCCTTTGGTGCAGTTTTAGTCACAGCCTGCAGGGGCACTCTGGGTGTGATGATTCCCTGGTGGTTGCAGGGGCGCTCTGGGTGTGATGATTCCCCGGTGTTTGCAGGGGCGCTCTGGGTGTGATGATTCCCCGGTGCCTGCAGGGCGCGCTCTGGGTGTGGTGATTCCTCAGCGGCTGCAGGGCGCGCTCCGACGTGAGCTCAGGTAGCACATGGCAAATGGCAGCTGCCCGAAGCACGGAGGGATGGAGGAGAGCCCTTGCTCCACAGACCCTCAGGAGGGGGGGCAGCTGGTGTCGGTGCCACAGCAGGATCCCCGGACACAGGGAGCTGGGACAGTAAGCGGTCTCCACGTGCAGGGAAAAACCCCTCTACAATGTAGCGGAGAAAACTTAGATCGGGCTGGTGGCAGGCAGGTCGGCTCTGGATGGGGCAGAGGGCAGAGACTCACAGCAGACAGACCGGCAGCTCTGCGCTGGCTTCTCAGGGGCCATGGGTTCAGCAGACAGCAGCTCCGACCGTCCAGCTCCGAGGGTCCCGAGCAAGAGAGCGTCCTCCCCCCTGCCCTTGCTTTTCAGTCTCTCCAAATCTCGAGTTGCCAGGCTCTGCTTCCATGAGAGGCAATTCTATCTCACCCTGCCAAGGAGAAAGGCTCTAGCCTTGTGCTTTGTTTCTCTTAAGTACCCAGTCATTTGTGTCTTAGCAACCCATGGGAGAAAAATTCCTGAGGAAAAGAACTAGATCCAACCTTCAACATCTAATGATGCAGTTCAAATTCTAAATGGGTTCTCTGGCTCCTGATATGAATTCGTTCGGATTGGCAGGGGCTGATCCATGGTGTTGTAGGATTTGTTCTGGGGCCGTTCATCTTTTCCCCGTTTTTGGGGCTCTCCCTCCAGCCAGGGCTGCATCAATTGACCGCTTTTCTCTGATTAAATTGTCACATATATGGATTCCTAACTGATTTCCTTGAACGTGTGGTATCTAGAAACTGCCAGTGGTCTAATACATCCTATATAACATAGACAATGCTACCACATGTTGTCGTGGGGGGAGGGATGTTTCCCCCTCACTTGTTTTAGTGGAGTTTTCCCAACATTCTCCGTTTGCTGTTTCCCTTTGCAGCTTAACCAATTTCTGTGGCAGAGTCAGAAATGCTCACTGTGGGCTCTGCCTTTAGCTGTGCAAATTCCGTGTGTGTGAGCAGGCAGAGCTTGGGGTGAGGGACAGAGGGAATGAGCCCAATAACTCCTGGAGGCAGGAAGCCCCTGGTGCATTGTGCACCCTTTGCCCCAGCAGTGTTAATTTGCATTTCTAAAGCTCTTTCACTGACTGCCTGGAAACCAAAGCTTCTCTTCCAGGGCTCTTTAGGAGTTCAAGGGTTTAAGAGTGAAGAGATTAAACCTCTTCTAGTTTTACAAAATGGTGACCATTGATAGACCCACACCAAAATTTTGCCATCACTAACAGCCACGTGCACACATGCACACAAAACCCCAAAGCAACAAAGACTTTTGCTGCCTTTTCCCCTAAAATTAAAAATTGCCGCTGGGAAGTCCAAATCTGTGGGGCTTCTGAGACCTTGAGGCCAGGCTGAGAGGTCCCCCCGTGTTCAGCTCTGCTGGCACCTGTTTCTGTGGTCACAGACACTTGCAATGGGCCACGCCACTTGGCCACCAGTGCTGCTTCTTTGCACTCCTGGAGCACGACCCAAAGTCCTGCTTGCATGTTGTGAGCAGCAAAGTGCCAAGGCAGGCTCTGTGCCAGCCGAGCTTCCTGTGCAAGAGATTTCACAAGAGACAGGATTCTGCCCACAGGCTGCTTGAAATAGACATCCCTTATCTCCAGCCCCACACTAGGTGGAGAATTCCCAGGGTAAGGAATTCCAGACACCAATTGCAAGGGAGATAATTGAATCTCTGCCCTTGGTCTGGTTCTTATTCTTGCCAGAGCCAATGGCAGAAGCCGTACCCATGGCATCTTGGTTTCTATCAGCAGCTTCAAAAGGTGTTTCTTTCTTTCCCCATTCATTCTTTCTACATGAGCTGAGCTCTGGGGGTCTGGGGTTTTGGAGGTGCCATTGTGTTCCTAAAGCAGTTATAACTCCCTGAAAGATCTTTCCTGTAAAATGAGTTCCCCTGTCTGAGTCTATTACTTCCACAGTCCCTTACCTTGGAGGTCTTGGTTCTAAAAATCCCTTAAGAATTGATCCAGTGGTGGCTGCAGCAGTGGGAAATGCTTGTGCCAGCCTGTGAGCTGCCACGCTGTTAGCAGAAGATATTGAAGCCTTGGTGCTCAGGGCATTTCAGTGCCAGGCTCTTGCAAGCACACGCAGCTGCGGGGTTTGAGCTGAGCATGGGGGCGGTGACCTGCGCTTTGTGCCATTCCCTTTCCTTAACAACAGCGTGTCTTGGGACTCTTTTCCCTTCTGCTGCCCTTGCAGACCCTTCCATAAACACATTTTCTCCCTCAGGCCAGGGAATGTCTCCTAAATTTCTCCTATCCCGAGTCTGCAGCTCTGTCACTTGAATGCAGTCATGGGTTTCTTCCCAGCTCCCCTGTCTAGGGCCATTCACTCAGGAGGCTGGGTTTGACCCTTTCCCTGTCCTCAATTCCAAATCCTCCTGTTCCATTGTACAAGTTTCATACTGTAATAACCGAGCACTGCTGTGGTAGTTTGAAAGCAATTCAGCGAGAGACTCAAAGTCAGAACTACAATTTAATAGAAAAATGCAATAGTACAAAAAACACTGACAGAATCAGAATACAACCTGACACCCTGTTGGTCAGGGTGTTGGTAGTAGTCCACTTAGAAGGTGGCTGCAGTCCTCTGGGAGTGATAGATGTAGTTCTGTTGAAGCAGTGATTCTGTGAAAGGTGTAGTTCTCCTCTGAAGGTCCAGTGGTGGTGTAGAAGGGTCTGGTCTTCTTCTGGGAATGCAGTGGAAAAGCTGACTTGTGGTGTTTCAAATCTTAGTTTATATGCAGATAGGGATACATTGGTTCTTTATCCTGGGCGGGGCATCTCACAATGGCATGATGGAGTTTATCAGTGGGACTCAATGGGCCATTAGCTGCAGCCGTTAGGGATGATCAAAGCAAAGTGCCCCACCTGGCTCTAACGGCTGGCCCATTAGAGAACATGTCCCGGAGCCATCAGGGATGAGCCAGGAACACTGCCGCACCCGGTCCCAACATCCCATGAAGATGGTGATAGAATACATACCATTTTAACCAAAGAAATTATCCACCTTTTATTCTATCACCATCTGTGTGATACCCAAACCAATACCTCTTTTAAACTTTACATATATATATACATATACAATGAAACTTTATACACAGTTCTCACTTAAAATTAAGCTTCTTTGTGGTACACAATGGGTTTCTCCATCTTTCTGCATTACCTACCAAGTGTAACCAGGTCCTTGAGCAAAAACAACCCCGCGGATGGGTTTGCTTTTGTCTGAGGTGGGACTAATCTAAACAGTCTTTCTTAAAATACTTTTCAAGTGTACCACAGGGACTCTATCTCTGTCTGCTGTGTGCAAGGGTACAGACTGGGCAGGACTAGCTTGATTGATGGAGTGTCGTGTGTTGATCATCTAGGTGGCTTTTGTTAAGTTCATTTCTTAATTTTTGAAGGTCCCTCTGCTAAGTGCCTTCAGGGTGGTCTTAAGTAGTCCGTTGCACCGTTCAACTTTTTTGGCAGCTGGTGCATGATAAGGGATATGATATATCCACTTGATCCCATGTTCTCTGGCCTAGCTGTTTATAAGGCTATTTTTGAAATGGGTCCCGTTGTATGACTCAATTTTTTCAGGGGTGCTATGTCTTCACAAGACTTGCTTTTTCAGGCTTAAGATGGTGTTTTGGGCGGTAGCATGAGGCACAGCATAGGTCTTCAACTATCTAGGGGTTGCTTCTACTTTGGTCAGCACGTAGCGCTTGCCTTGGTGGGTTTGGGGAAGGGTGATGTAGTCAATTTGCCAGGATTCCCCATACCTATACTTCGACCATCGTCCACCATACCACAGAGGCTTCACCCGCTTGGCCTGCTTGATCATAGCACAGGTCTCACAGCCATGGATGACCTGTGAGATGCTGTCCATGGTCAAGTCTACTTCTCGGTCACGAGCCTATCAGTATGTTGCATCTTGTCTTTGATGACCAGAGGCATCATGGGCCCAGCGAGCTAGAAATAATTTTTTTTTGTGCTGCTAGTCCAGATCTACCTGTGAAACTCTCAGTTTGGCAGCTTGGTCCACCTGCTCGTTGTTACGATGCTTTTCATTGGCCTGACTCTTGGGTACGTGTGCATCCACGTGTCGAACTTTCACAGTCAGCCTCTCTTCACGGGTAGCAATGTCCTGCCAAATCTCAGCGGCCCAGATGGGTTTCCCTCTGTGCTGATAGTTGGCTTTTCTCTAGCAATTTAACCAACTTTACAAAGCGTTAGCTACCATCCAGGAGTCGATGTAGAGATAGAGCCGAGGCCACTTTTCTTGCTCAGCAATATTTAAAGCTAGCTGGACAGCTCTAAGCTCTGTGACCTGACTTGATCTACTTTCTCTCTCAGTAGCTTGTGCAACTCGTTGTGTGGGGCTCCATACAGCAGCTTTCTATTTCTCGTTAGCGCTCACAATTTGGCAGGAACCATCAGTGAAGAGGGCATATTGTCTTTCGCTCTCCAGTAGCTCGTTATATGGTGGGGCTTCCTCAGCACGTGTCACTTGCCCCTCCTCTTCTTTAGAAGATAACTTAAAAGTCTCACCTTCAGACCAGTTTGTTATAATTTCTAGAATCTCAGGGCGATTAGGGTTTCTTATCAGGGCTCGCTGTGTGATCAGCGCAATCCACTTGCTCCACGTGGCGTCGAGCATGGTGTGTGGAAGGAACTCTTCTCTTGAACATCCAACCCAGCACTGGTAGTCGGGGTGCCAGAAGCAGCTGTGCTTCAGTGCTAATTACTTCTGAGGCAGCTCGAACTCTTTCATAAGCTGCAAGAATCTCTTTCTTGGTTGGGGTATAGCTGGCCTCAGATCTTTTGTGTCCCTGACTCCAGAACCTGAGTGGTCGTCCTTGGGTCTCTTCAGGTCCCTTCTGCCACAGGCTCCAGGATGGACCATTCTCTCCGGCCACAGTGTAGAGTACATTTTTCACATCTTGCCTTGTTCTGACTGGCCCAAGGGCTACTGCGTGGGCAGTCTTCTGCTTAATTTGTTCAAATGCTTGTTGTTGCTCAGGACCCCACTGGAAATAATTTCTTTTTCGTGTCACGAGGTAAAGAGGGCTTACAATTGTGCTGTATTCCAGGATATGCAGTCTCCAAAACCTGACAGCTCCTAGAAAAGCCTGGGTTTCCTTCTTGTTCGTAGGTGGGGACATAGCAGTGATCTTGTTGACTACTTCTGTCGGGATCTGGTGACGTTCATCTTGCCACTTGACTCCTAAAAACTGGATTTCTTGAGCAGGTCCCTTAACCTTACTTCGCTTGATGGCAAAACCAGCTCTTAAGAGAATCTGGATGATTTTCTTTCTTTTCTCAAAGACTTCCTCTGCTGTGTTCCCCCATACGATAATGTCGTTGATGTACTGCAGATGTTCTGGAGCCTCACCCTTTTCCAGTGCAGTCTGGATCAGTCCATGGCAGATGGTGGGGCTGTGCTTCCACCCCTGGGGGAGTCTGTTCCAGGTGTACTGCACGCCTCTCCAGGTGAAAGCAAACTGAGGCCTGCACTCTGCTGCCAGAGGAATGGAGAAAAAGGCATTGGCAATATCGATGGTCACATACCACTTTGCTGCCTTGGATTTTAGTTCATACTGAAGTTCCAACATGTTTGGCACAGCAGCACTCAGTGGTGGTGTGACCTCATTCAGGCCACGATAATCCACTGTCAGTCTCCATTCTCCACTGGACTTACGCACTGGCCATATAGGGCTGTTAAAGGGTGAATGAGCCTTGCTGACCACCCTTTGGCTCTCCAGTTCACGAATCATCTCATGGATGGGAACTATAGAGTCTCTGTCTGTGTTGTACTGCTGACGGTGCACTGTCGCTGTGGCGATTGGTACCTGCTGTTCTTCAACTTCCAGCAGTCCTACAGCAGAGGGGTCGTCTGAGAGACCAGGCAAGGTATTTAGCTGTTGGATGTCTTCTGTTTCTACAGCAGCTATCTCGAAAGCCCAGCCATGTCCTTTTGAGTCTTTGAAATACCTATTTCTAAGATAGTCTATGCCCAGGATGCATGGGGCCTCTGGGCCAGTCACGATGGGGTGTTTCTGCCACTTGTTCCCAGTTAAACTCACTTCAGCTTCTAATACAGTCAGCTGCTGGGATCCTCCTGTCACCCCAGAAATAGAAATAGATTCTGTTCCCACGTACCATGATGGCATCAGGGTACATGAGCACCCGTGTCAACCAAAGCGGTGTATCTTTGTGGGTCAGACATGCCAGGCCATCGGATCCACACAGTCCGATAGATCTGGTTGTCTCTTTCTTCTACCTGGCTAGAGGCAGGGCCCCTCTATTCCTGATCATGGTACACGTTGCTCTCTTCCTATAAATATGTTCTTGAGGTCCCTTCAAGAGGATCAGTCATACCATCATTTCTATACTGTCCAGAGCTCTGTCTACAAGGCATTGACTCTAGGTGGGCTTCTTGTGGTAGCTGTTCCTCTTTTCAGTTCACGTACATGGGTTGCTAAGGAAGAGGTGGGTTTTCTATTCCACTTCTTCATGTCTTCTTCATGCTCTTGAAGGAAAAACCAGAGGTTACCTCGTGGAGTGTATTTACTTTCTCTGGCTGGGGGATGTTGGCTTCTAATAGCAGAGACCCTTGTTGGTTCTGGTGAGATGTGGTGAATTTCTTGCTTCAGCTCTTTTCTGAGTTTCTCTTCCAAGCTCCGGACGTGCTCAGCCAGCTTTGTTTTCACTGATGAGACATGGGTGCGTAACGGGGCAGTGACAGTGTCCTCATAAATTCTTAGTTTGTTGACCAGTACTCCCACCTTGTCCACTCCTTCCCTCCATTGCAGTGTTGCTAGGTAACGGGAGTATATCTCTGGTCCAAGTCGTGCGAATCTCAACCACATCTGTGACGTGCATTGGACATCATCTGGGTTCTTAGGGAATCTCTCATCTTCTGAGAAAATGATCTCCAGCACGGCCAATTCTCTCAGGCATCGGATACCTTGTTCCATTGTGCTCCATTTTCCTTGGTGCACCTGGAGGTCTTCTTTAAAAAGGTATCTGTCCCTTACGCTTGCCAGCAGTCACCGCCAGAGGCTGAGAGTTTCTTGGGTTCTCCCTATGCCCTGGTCGATGACCACATCCTGGGTCAGGGATCCAAGTTGCCTGGCCTCACTTCCATCTAGAATGGTGTTATTGGCTGCGGTGTCCCAGATGCGAAGCAGCCAGGTCAGGATGGATTAATTTGTCTGGTGGGTGAACTCCCTCCGTAGGTCACGCAGCTCACTCAGGGATAAAGAGCGAGTGATGATCTTTGGCTCCATCTTTTCTGCTTGGTGTGAAGGTCCAGCCTCCTCCTCATCTGTCACTGTGTGGGCTGATTTGCTCCTGGTTTTCTTTTTCTGAACGGGGGCAACTGTTACTGGCTTAGGCTGTTCTGGCTTGGTGATGGTTTGTGTGGAGACTATTGTTTCTTTTGGTCTCTTTGTCCTCCATGACAGTTTGTTTAGATATGGTGCCTGTTGCTTTGCTGCTTTTCTTGTCCTCATCCTGAGGATACTGTGCCGCATCGAGCATTGTTCTGATTCTAAGCATGGTGTACACGGTGCAGGTCATAGAGAGAAAAGAAAACAGAACTGACACCAAGATTATACCATCTTTGACATCCAAAGGGAACTCAATATTTTCAAAAACTGTTGTGTCAGGTCTGAAAGGCTGAAAGAAACCATTCTCTACTCTTTCCCCTAGGGGCTGGGTGCGATTGTTGAGGGGGCCCCAGATGTAGCAGCCCAGACTAGGACAAGCAAACAAAATTGAGTAAATATTCCGAATGGTGTTCATTGCCTCGGAGGTTATCATGCAATAGACATAGTAAACTAATAAAGCAATTTTTATATGATACCCCAGCCTACACAGGAGCATTACTACGGGCAGGTAGTTCTCTGTCTGCAGAAATATATATAGAGCAAGGTACAGGACTGTTGAAGGTTGGATCTAGTTCTTTTCCTCAGGAATTTTTCTCCCATGGGTTGCTAAGACACAAATGACTGGGTACTTAAGAGAAACAAAACACAAGGCTAGAGCCTTTCTCCTTGGCAGGGTGGGGCAAAATTGCCCCTCATGGAAGCAGAGCCTGGCAACGCGAGATTTGGAGAGACTGAAAAGCAAGGGCAGGGGGGAGGTCACGCTCTCTTGCTCGGGACCCTCGGGGCTGGACGGTCGGAGCTGCTCTCTGCTGAACCCACGGCCCCCTGAGAAACCAGCGCGGAGCTGCCGGTCTGTCTGCTGTGAGTCTCTGCCCTCTGCCCCATTGGAAGCTGCCTGCCACCAGCCCGCTCTGAGTTTTCTCCGCTACATTGTAGAGGGGTTTTTCCCTGCACGTGGAGACCGCTTACCGTCCCAGCTCCCTGTGTCCGGGGATCCTGCTGCGGCACCGACACCAGCTGCCCCCCCCCTCCCGAGAGTCTGTGGAGCAAGGGCTCTCCTCCATCCCTCCGTGCTTCGGGCAGCTGCCATTTGCCGTGTGCTACCTGAGCTCACGCCAGAGCGCCCCTGCAGGCACCGGGGAATCATCACACCCAGAGCGCCCCTGCAGGCTGTGACTGGAACTGCACCAAAAGGAAAAGGTGCCTGAAGCCGAGCAGGCTGCCACTGCGTTTCTGGTTCTGTTTGTTGGTTAACGTTATAGTTGTTGTTATTTGTTATCCTTGTTTTAGATAGTAGTAAAGAACTGTTTTTCCTATTCCCATATCTTTACCTGAGAGCCTCTTGATTTCAAATTCATAATAATTCGGAGGGAGAGGGGTTACAGTTTCCCGTTCCAAGGGAGGCTCCTGCCTTCCTTAACAGACACCTGTCCTTCAAACCAGTACAGATCTTGGCGCCCAACGGTGGGGCACGAGGGCATCGAGGGGAAAAAGGATAACAGTTCTTGAGTAACGCGGTTTTTGTGTGCTGGTTATAGGAACTTCATTAGGTTGCACCATGTGGTCTAGCTTATCCCGGTTCGTATGGCAAGTGGTCACAGCTGTTTCTCTCCCATTTGCAGCCCCGTATCTAAACATGGGCCATATAACTAAGGCTACAGTGGCTGTTATACAGTTTGTGTCATGGGTCAATAAGGTGAGGAATTCATGGATTTTCAACTTTCTCTGGAAGGCAGGCATGTGGATTCACAGCTACCACACACTAATGACATGTTTTCAGGGTTACTTTAATAATGGTACCTACTGCGAGGAAGTGACACCAAAAGAAATGTTCTCACAACCCTTCACCCAGCTCTTTGGGCCTATCCCGCCAATCTTTGAGGGGTTCGAATCTTCTCTAAATGCTAATGATACCATACAGTGGCTGGTGTTGCTGATAGGCCTGCTCTATTTAGCATTCAGGGATAAGGGGGGTCTGACTTGGATAGCCACTCTGACATCTATCCCAGACAATAGGGATGGGGTCCCAGAACCTGACATGGCCCCAAAGACTAGGGATGCTGCCACAGAAACTGACCTGGCCCTGGAAACTAGGGATGCAGCCACAGAACCTGACATGGCCCCAGAAACTAGGGACACCATCCCAGAACCTGACATTGCCCCAGACACTAGGGATGTTGCTACAGAGTCTGACGCGGTCCCACAACCCACCTCAGAAACAACCCACCCGGATTGGGTGGGAGTCCTGGTGAAAGAGATACGCGAGATGGGCCAAGTGCTGAAGGAATACGCTTGCCCAGCTGGTGGGAAACCCTTCCCCTACCCCAAAGAGGGAGAGTCTAATGGGGCAGCAGAGGAACCCAGGGACGTTATAACCGCTCAGGCTCCAGTCAGATCAGAGGGGCAGCCACAGCCAGTAGCAGTTGCCCCTGTGGAAAAGAGGAAGACTAAGGTCAAACCAGAGCAGCCAGTGAGTAATGATGGGGAAGCAGGACCCTCTCAACCAGTAGGGAGGCCAAGGATTGAAATCACTACCAAGTCCCTGGGGTATGACAGTCTCCGTAATCTACGAAAAGACATTGTGCGACGGGGTCGTGAGCCTTTTACAACCTGGTTACTTCGGGTCTGGGACCTTATGGGTATGGGCGTGCAGCTGGATAGTATTGAGGCAAGGCAGCTGGGACCCTTGTCCCAGGACTCAGGGGTTGATCAGGTATTCGGAAGAGATGACGGGCCCCTGTCTCTCTGGGAACGGCTTTTAATAAGTGTAAGAGAGAGGTTTGTCAACAGGGAGAGAATGCAGGAATATCATCATAGAAGACCATGGAAGACCCTTGAGGAGGGAATCCAACAGCTGAGGGAGGTGGCAATATTGGAGGTACTCTTTGGGAGGGATGGACAACATGATAACGACCCCGACAAGGTCAAGTGTACAGGGCAAATGTTGTGGAATCTGGCAAAGCTAGGGCCCTCCCAATACACCATCTTCATTGCAACAATTAATGCTGATGACAACCGAGAGACAGTGGGCTCCATAGCCACCAAACTCAGGAATTATGATAGTATGATCAGTGGCCCAATGCAGGCTCAGGTCTCTGCTGTGGTCAAAGACCTCAGAGAGGAGATGATGAGGGAGGTGAGGGAGGAGATGAGGTTGATGAGTGCGGCACCAGTGCGAGTCACAAGCCCCAAAGTCAGAGCCCAGCGCCCCCCAGCCAGGGAGAGAGGGTACACCCCACGATCTGAGCTGTGGTTCTTCCTGTGTGATCACGGAGAAGACATGAGGAAGTGGGATAGGAAACCCACTGCTACCCTGGCAGCACGGGTACAGCAACTCAAGGAGGGAAATACTAACCGAGGCGGGGGGTCTACTAAAGTGAAGGTAGCCTCAGCCTCCCGTGACCAAGATACCAGATATTACAGAAGAGAGGACGATCTCTTAGACCCCCTTGAGGGGACCTCTACCATGTACGCCCAAGAAAGAAATGACAACCAGAGCTAGAGGGGCCCTGCCTCTAGCCAGGAAGAGGCACGGGAAAACCGGGTCTTTTGGACAGTGTGGATCCGATGGCCTGGCACATCAGAACCACAAAAATATGAAGCGTTAGTTGATACTGGTGCGCAGTGTACCTTAATTCCATCGAGACATGTGGGGGCAGAACCTGTTTCTATTGCCGGGGTGACAGGGGGATCACAGCAATTAACTTTGTTGGAAGCCGAGGTGAGCCTGACCGGGAAGGAGTGGCAGAAACACCCCATTGTGACTGGTCCAGAGGCCCCATGTATTCTGGGCATAGACTTCCTCCGGAATGGCTATTACAAAGACCCAAAGGGACTCAGGTGGGCTTTCGGAATAGCGGCTGTGGAGGCAGAGGGCATCAGGCAACTGAACACCTTGCCTGGACTATCGGAAAATCCAAATGCAGTGGGACTCCTGAGAGTAAAAGAGCAACAAGTGCCAATTGCCACCTCGACAGTGCACCGCCGGCAGTACTGGACTAATCGAGACGCCATGATCCCCATCCACAAGATGATCCGCGACCTGGAAAGCCAAGGAGTGGTCAGTAAAGCCCACTCACCCTTCAACAGCCCCATCTGGCCTGTGCACAAGTCTGACGGGGAATGGAGATTGACTGTAAACTATCGTGGCTTGAATGAAGTGACTCCACCATTGAGTGCTGCCGTGCCAGACATGCTGGAGCTCCAGTACGAGCTGGAGTCCAAGGCAGCAAAATGGTATGCCACCATTGACATTGCCAATGCATTTTTCTCCATCCCTCTGGCAGTGGAGTGCAGGCCTCAGTTCGCCTTCACCTGGAGGGGTGTGCAATATACCTGGAATCGGTTACCCCAGGGGTGGAGGCACAGCCCCACGATCTGCCATGGACTGATCCAGGCTGCACTGGAAAAGGGTGAGGCCCCAGAGCATCTCCAATACATCGATGACATCATTGTGTGGGGGAACACGGCAGCAGAGGTATTTGAGAAAGGAGAGAAGATCATCATGATCCTCCTGGAAGCCGGTTTTGCCATCAAGAAAAGCAAAGTCAAGGGACCTGCTCGAGAGATCCAGTTCCTGGGGGTAAAATGGCAAGATAGACAGCGCCAGATTCCCACGGAGGTCATCAATAAGATCACTGCGATGTCTCCGCCAACTAACAAAAAGGAAACTCAAGCTTTCCTAGGGGCCATAGGTTTTTGGAGGATGCACATTCCAGAGTACAGCCAGATTGTGAGCCCTCTCTACCTGGTCACCTGCAAGAAGAACGATTTTCACTAGGGCCCTGAACAGCAACAAGCGTTTGCCCAGATCAAGCAGGAGATCGCTCATGCAGTAGCGCTTGGCCCAGTAAGGACGGGACCAGAGGTGAAGAATGTGCTTTACACTGCAGCCAGGAACAATGGTTTGTCCTGGAGCCTTTGGCAGAAGGTGCCTGGAGAGACTCAAGGCCGACCGCTGGGATTCTGGAGCCGGAGTTACAGAGGGTCTGAAGCCAACTACACCCCCACAGAGAAGGAAATCTTGGCCGCCTATGAAGGAGTTCAAGCCGCCTCGGAGGTAATTGGCACTGAAGCACAACTCCTCCTGGCACCTTGACTACCAGTGCTGGGGTGGATGTTTAAAGGAAAGGCTCCCTCTACCCACCACGCCACCGATGCCACATGGAGTAAGTGGATCGCACTTATCACACAGCGCGCCCGCATTGGAAATCCGAACCGCCCTGAGATCCTAGAAATAATTACGAACTGGCCAGAAGGTGAGAGTTTTGGTCTCACTGATGAAGAGGAGCAAGAACAAGTGACCCAGGCTGAGGAGGCTCCACCATATAATCAACTGCTAGATGAAGAAAAGTGCTACGCCCTTTTCACTGATGGTTCCTGTCGCATCATAGGGATGAACCGTAAGTGGAAAGCAGCTGTGTGGAGCCCCACACGACAGGTTGCAGAAGCCACTGAAGGAGAAGGTGGGTCGAGCCAATTTGCTGAACTCAAAGCTGTTCAGCTGGCCCCAGACACTGCTGAGAGAGAGAAGTGGCCAAAGCTCTATCTCTACACCGATTCGTGGATGGTAGCCAATGCTCTATGGGGTTGGCTGAAAAGGTGGAAAAAGGCCAACTGGCAGCGTAGAGGAAAGCCAATCTGGGCAGCTGATGAATGGAAAGACATTGCCACTCGGGTAGAGAAGCTACCCGTAAAGGTCCGCCATGTAGACGCCCATGTCCCTAAGAGCCGAGCTAACGAAGAACACCAGAACAACAAGCAGGTAGATCACGCCGCAAAGATAGAGGTGGCACAGATAGATTTAGACTGGCAACACAAAGGGGAGTTGTTCCTAGCCCGATGGGCCCATGATGCCTCAGGCCACCAGGGCAGAGATGCCACCTATAAGTGGGCACGAGACCGAGGGGTGGACCTAACCATGGACAGTATCTCCCAGGTGATCCATGATTGTGAGACGTGCGCCGCGATCAAACAGGCCAAGCGGGTAAAGCCTCTATGGTATGGTGGACGGTGGTCCAAATACAAGTATGGAGAGGCTTGGCAGATTGATTACATCACACTGCCCCAAACCCGCCAAGGCAAGCGCTACGTTCTCACAATGGTAGAAGCCACCACAGGATGGCTGGATACCTACCCTGTGCCTCATGCCACTGCCCGGAACACCATCCTGGGCCTCGAAAAACAGGTTCTTTGGAGACATGGTACCCCTGAGAGAATTGAATCCGACAATGGGACTCACTTCAAAAATAGCCTTATAAACACCTGGGCTAGGGAACATGGCATCGAGTGGGTGTACCATATCCCTTATCATGCACCAGCAGCTGGGAAAGTTGAACGGTACAATGGCCTGCTCAAAACCACCTTGAAAGCACTGGGTGGGGGGACGTTCAAGAACTGGGAGACTAATTTAGCAGAGGCCACATGGTTAGTGAACACCCGAGGTTCCTCCAGCCGGGCCGGGCCTGCCCACTCTGACCCCTTGCGAACAACAGATGGAGATAAAGTTCCAGTAGTACACATGAGAGGTATGCTGGGAAAGACTGTTTGGGTAAACTCTGCCTCAAGTAAAGAGTATCCCATCCAGGGGGTTGTCTTTGCTCAGGGACCGGGCTGCACCTGGTGGGTGATGCAAAGGGATGGAGAGACCCAATGCATACCTCAAGGAGATCTTGTTTTAGGGTGAACTACTTATGACACTGCGCTTGTATCTGTATCTGCATGTATGTATATACCTTGAAAGTTTAAATTTGATGTAAGGTGTTTGCATGGGAAAAAATTCGGGGTGGAGAATGTTGAAGGTTGGATCTAGTTCTTTTCCTCAGGAATTTTTCTCCCATGGGTTGCTAAGACACAAATGACTGGGTACTTAAGAGAAACAAAGCACAAGGCTAGAGCCTTTCTCCTTGGCAGGGTGGGGTAGAATTGCCCCTCATGGAAGCAGAGCCTGGCAACGCGAGATTTGGAGAGACTGAAAAGCAAGGGCAGGGCGGAGGTCACGCTCTCTTGCTCGGGACCCTCGGAGCTGGATGGTCGGAGCTGCTGTCTGCTGAACCCACGGCCCCTGAGAAACCAGCGCGGAGCTGCCGGTCTGTCTGCTGTGAGTCTCTGCCCTCTGCCCCATCGGAAGCTGCCTGCCACCAGCCCGCTCTGAGTTTTCTCCGCTACATTGTAGAGGGGTTTTTCCCTGCACGTGGAGACCCCTTACCATCCCAGCTCCCTGTGTCTGGAGATCCTGCTGTGGCACCGACACCAGCTGCCCCTCCCGAGGGTCTGTGAAACAAGGGCTCTCCTCCATCCCTCCGTGCTTCGGGCAGCTACCATTCGCCGTGTGCTACCTGAGCTCACGCTGGAGCGCGCCCTGCGGGCACCGGGGAATCATCACACCCAGAGCGCCCCTGCAGGCTGTGACTGGAACTGCACCAAAAGGAAAAGGTGCCTGAAGCCGAGCAGGCTGCCACTGCGTTTCTGGTTCTGTTTGTTGGTTAACGTTATAGTTGTTGTTATTTGTTATCCTTGTTTTAGATAGTAGTAAAGAACTGTTATTCCTATTCCCATATCTTTACCTGAGAGCCTCTTGATTTCAAATTTATAATAATTCAGAGGGAGAGAAGTTACAGTTTCCCGTTCCAAGGGAGGCTCCTGCCTTCCTTAACAGACACCTGTCCTTCAAACTAGTACAAGAACACATGTAAGTATGTTGAGTATCATGGTGAATAGGTGGCTTATAGAAATCAGAATTGTAATTCTGACTTTCCTCAGGGCCTGGCCTCACGTTTGGGTGCCAAAAAATGTAGTAGTTTGAAAGCAAATCAGTGAGAGGCTCAAAGTCAGAACTACAATTTAATAGAAAAATTAAAATAAATGCAATAGTACAAAAACACTGACAGAATCAGAATACAACCTGACACCCTGTTGGTCACGGTGTTGGTAGTAGTCCACTTAGAAGGTGGCTGCAGTCCTCTGGGAGTGATAGATGTAGTTCTGTTGAAGCAGTGATTCTGTGAAAGGTGTAGTTCTCCTCTGAAGGTCCAGTGGTGGTGTAGAAGGGTCTGGTCTTCTTCTGGGAATGCAGTGGAAAAGCTGACTTGAGGTGTTTCAAATCTTAGTTTATATGCAGATAGGGATACATTGGTTCTTTATCCTGGGCGGGGCATCTCACAATGGCATGATGGAGTTTATCAGTGGGACTCAGTGGGCCATTAGCTGCAGCCGTTAGGGATGATCAAAGCAAAGTGCCCCACCTGGCTCTAACGGCTGGCCCATTAGAGAACATGTCCCGGAGCCATCAGGGATGAGCCAGGAACACTGCCCCACCCGGCCCCAACATCTCATGAAGATGGTGATAGAATACATGCTATTGTAACCTAAGACAACTGCTCATCCTTTTAGAAGCTCTTTTGGTTCTCAAAGCTTGAACTTGATGCCAGACTTGAACAACAGGAGATCCTTGTGCCTTCAGTTTTGGTCCTGAGTTGCCATTAAAGCCACCCTGGCTGCACAATTGTGCAGACAATGAGGCCACTCTCTGGCCACTGGGTTAAACATTTTAGCATAAGAATTCCTTTGGCATGGCCCTGTTTAACATGCACACACAATTCAAATTCTTTTTCCCTGTCTGAGAGAGGCAGGGCAGGAGGCTCAGTTAATGTGCTTTTTAACCCTTGGCAGTTCTGCTTTCCTCCTGGTGTCCATCCATGCAGTTTCTTGCCTGGCAGGACAGGAGTGTTGTAGAGAGAGATCACAGGCTCCAAAAGCCCTGCCTTTAGCAGGGACTCAATCCCAGGCTGTGACCCCTTCCTTGCCTGCCTTGGAACAGGGTATTGCTTTTAGACACCACTTGTGCTGGTTGCTTCAAAGTAATTTGGACAGGTTCCATATCTAATTTTCCCTATTTCCCTGGAGCTGCCCACACTTCTGGGTTCACTTCAGCAGAGGCCTTGCCAGACATTTGACACAGAGATACAACAGCATCAGCCTCTGTATCACCTTTTACACTATTCATTCCTATTTCCACATTAGCAATCAAATCCTTACCCAGTAAATTACAGTCACAATTAGGAGCAAACAGAAATTCATGCATTCTATCTCCCACATCTGCTGATAGTGGATGAATAAAACACACCTGCTCATTTTTCCTCCTTACACCTTGAAGGATCAAGTAACTTCCTGACAATTTCCCCGCTTAGGTCTAAGATTCAGAGTGGATCCACAGGCCTCTGTGTCTATCAGGAAAGGCCTCCTCTCGATGCATACCCACCCTGAATGTTCTCAAGGGCTCCATTGTGGTGGGTTCCTGGTGGAATGGGAGCTCTGACATCCCAAACAATCCATGTCCATCAAGGGGTGGACTTGCTGCTCGTGAGGGTGCTCCTGTCTCTGCTTCTAGTGTCCTTGTGGCATGCAGATGGAACCCTGATTCCTTGCCAGGGGCTGTTTGGGTGGGCTCTCCCCTGCCGAGGAGGGCAATGCCTCTGCCAGGTGCTTGTGGCTGAGGCCATCCCCTGGGTCCTGGGGCCCCCTTGGGCCGTGCGGTTCATCCCTCAGGGGCTGTAGAAACTCTGCCACGGCCTTTGCCTTCACCTTGGCCTTTTCCTCCTCCCTTGCATTCACCTGCTGTGCCTTTGTGACCAAGTCCTGCAGGGGCTTATTCTGTCACTCCTGCAGCCCCCCCTCAGTGCCTGTGGGTGCTCATCCTGTGACAGCTGCTGAGCTTTCTGCAAAATCATTTGTTTTCACCAGTGACCCAAACAAAATCCTTAAAAGAAAATCCTGATCCTTCCATGAGTAACCCACTTCTCCCAGCTATTCCTTCCTCCTCCTTCTTGTGTACACGCTTCCCTCCACACCCGGTATCCCAGATCCAGTCCCTATCCTGCCACAGTGTTCAATTGCGGCCCCTCGGGCGGGCAGGGGCGGCAGCTCCACGGGGACGGGCAGGCGGCCGTGGCGTCCGGCAGCCTCCTGGGGGCTGGGGGCCACTGCCGGCCGTGCCTGGGGGGTGCTGGGGTCAGGCAGTGCCCGGCGCTGAGCCCCGGCTGCCCCACAGCCCCGGCCCGGCCCCACAGCTCCTCACAGGCCCCCAGCCCGTGCTCCCGGTCCCACCCCTCTGCACCTGGTCCTGCCCCTGTCCAGCACAGAGAAACCCCCAGAAATCCTGACCTCCTTCTTTCCCTGCCGTGGAAACTGGGGGTACAAAGGATCTGCAGTTGGCCCTGGATCAGCCTGCACTTCTTGTGGATATGATGGGTGAGAGTGCTGTAAAACATTCCAATTCTCAATATTTTTCTCTTCCACCTCTTTTCCATCATCCTTTTTCTTTCTTAGCACATGGATTCCTCCTGCTGCTTCTTGCCTTAACCATATTCCTGCACACTCCGCTTGAAACAACCCTTTCCCAACACATCAACATTTTCGATCTACTGTTGTCGAGACCTGTTCTCAAGTTCCCTTATTGCCTCCCTGAGTCTCCATGTCCTTCATTACCTCTGGGAGAATGTGCAAAGTACCTCAACATTCTCTCTTTTTGTATAAGATACAATATCCATGGCTCTGTTCAGTCTTTGTTCTTCTTCTCAAAGTTCAGGAATTTTGCAGGACCTTGACTGAGCAGCAATCCGTGTCAATTAATACCATTTTCTGAAACTGATGGATTTTTTCTGTCCCTTCCTTATCTTCAAGTCCCTGTCCCTGTCTCCAAGCAGATTCCCACCATCTGTCTGTAAAGACCCTTTCATCTCATTCCTTTCAACACAATGGGGAAGGGAGGAGAAGCCATCAAAGGGCATTTAGGACACTCAAACTGCATGAGACGGGGGTTTCACCCCCAAACTAAACTGGAGAGGAGCTGGGATGGTCCCTTGGTGTCCCCATCACTCTATCCCTGGAGCGATTCCCCAGGGCTCTGGGAGGGGATGGATCCACACTCGGGGGGTCGCCAAACCCCCTGTCCATCCTTGGGGGTCTCCTGGGGACATTTCCCCCACTCAGCAGCCGGTGTTGAGTAGAGAGGGGTGACAAAGGGGGGTCCAGGGTGGGCACAGAGGAGGAGGGGAGGAAGAGGAGGGAGAGAGGAGAAGGAGGAGCAGGAAGAGGAGCAGGAGGAGAAGCACGAGGTTCTATCCCACAGGCGAGGAGGGAGGGGAAGCTCACCCCAAATATATCAGGGAGTCCTCAAGAGGGTTTTTCCTGGGTGGGTTGTTTGGAGTTTTCAGATTCCAGATTTGAGATGCAAATATCTTTGTGGTCTCTGGGAGTGTTTGGTTTTTTGAGGGGGGAAGTTTGGATCTTGCAAGACTCCAAAGCTGAGTCAGAGATTCCCCTTTGAGGGGATATTTGGGGGTCCATGTGGCAATCACCAGGTACTGGCTGGGGAGGACACCAGTCTCAGGGACTCCTGGGAGAGCTGTGGAGAGGGATCTCAGGAGACGTGGAGAGTGGAGAGGGACGATGCCAGAGCAGAGGGCGTCCTGACAGCCTGAAAGGGGGAGGGGAAGAGCGTGGACATGGGGGGGACCCATGGGATCTGTACAACCCAAAGAGAATCGGGAGAATGGACCACTGGGAGCCTCAAACCCCTTGGATCATCTAAAAGACCCAGAAAGGGGGAGACCCAGGAGCCACAGGAGCCCCATCAGCCCAGGGAAAAAATAACCCCCAAAACCCCAGCGTGGAGAGACAAGAAGGGTGAATTTCTTATGAGGTTTTTTTGGGGAGCTGAATCTTGGTGCTTGAGAGATTTTTACGGACATAAAACACCCAGTGACTTCCTGGAATGGACTTGGAAAGGAGGAACCCCCAGCCAAAGGCACTCACCCCTTGTTTCTCCCCACAGACCAGGATTTGTCATTCCCAAGCCTTGGCCAGATGGAGGAGGAGGAAAAGCCCGGGAGATCCCGCACGAGGAGGGGCTGCAAACCCAGCCCAGGGAGCTGCGAGGAGGAAAGACCCTCCCTGTGCCAGGAAGGCGACCAGAGATCCAGTCAGAGCTCGGAGCTGGGAGAGAAGCCTCAGGGCAGGGTGTCCTGGGTTAGGCCAGAGGGGTCAAAATCTAGGAAGTGATCTGGGCTGCAGGAATGCAGGAAGAAATACAACTTCCTTCCTGCGAGAGAGAGAGCCAATAATCAGGTAGTTTTAAGAATTGATAGGTAGGTAAACCAATTAAAAAGTTGGTCCGCCTTCAAGGAAAAAACCATATATAAGCAGAGACTCTCTGACGCTCTTCCTCTTTGGACCTGCTGCTGCTGTGTAGAGAGGAGCAGCTCCTGCTTCTCTCACTGGTGAGGCCCAAGCGCTTTCCCCCCCCCCCCCGCCTTTCCAAAGGAGGGATGGGGGGGGGAAGGGAGGTTTTTACGGCAGCCGTGCCGCTGCAGCCGGGCAGGCATGGGGGAGGAAACGATTGGAATTTTCAGCAAATCCAGCTCAGCCGGTGTGTCAGCTACACAAGAAGGAGAGCCGGGCCAGGCAAGGACCGGGCCGGACTCCATCCAGCTCGGGCCAGGCCCTGCCCTGTCATCCCGGGCCCAGATGGCCCTACCAGGCCGAGCCAGCTCCGCAGAGCCGGGCAGAGACTCTTGAGAGCGTCTGGCATCCAGCTCGGACCTGTTCAAGCAGCCCGGCAAAGAGCACGTGATCCTCACACTGCCGGAGAGAGAGAGACAGAGATTAACTCTCTCCATGCCTGGACTAAACTCACAGACATCCATCCTTCCTCGCAGAGAGAGGAACGAGTGAAGACATCTACATAGTGCAGCGCAGAGACTTTACAGTCAGTGAAGAAAGCAGAACTGATACCTAGAGGGAGGTGCATGGGAAGTTGCTTCAAGAGTGAAGCTGAAAACTCTTTTGGAGAACCATGGTTGGGGACTGAGCTAATAAATTCTCTGTAATATATGAAGATATAGTCCAAAGGGGGATGTGAGGTTCTTATTGCAGCCAATGAACTGAAATACCTAAGTACAGACAAGTAAGTGTTGAAAAAGTACAGCCTGATGAGAAACTAGAACTAAGAGAGAAGAGAGGCTGTGACTCAGAGCCCTGGTCCTGGGGAGAATGCTAGAGAACCTGAGTTGTCAGGAGAACCTGTGTTGCTAAGCACAGAAGAAGGAATTTTCTTTGTTGCTGCAATTGAACTGGACATCCTTAAAACAGGTACCCTGTGGACTGTTCATAACCCACCATAGTGGCTGTGGGAAGGCTGCTGGTGTGGGAGAGATCCACCATTAAGCTGGACTTTACTCCGGGCGGCGGTTAATGGTGAAGCAGAAGACCCATAAAAACTGTATTTTTCTTACAGAAGATCCATGGTGTAAGCAAAAGAAACTTCTCTCCCTAAATGAACTGGAACAAGAGCTGTTTCTGAGGTGGTAAACTGACTAAAGGTCAAAGTGTTGTCTTTTGTATGTTGTCAGGGAGAATGAAATGGAGAGGTGGGGAAGGAGGGGTGGTCTGGGGAGTTTGTTCTGGTTTTTTTTCTTGAGTTTTTTTTTTCTTTTTTCCCTTTGTCTTAGATATATTAATAAAACTTCTTTGTACTTTATAAAGTTTGAGCCTGCTTTGCCTACTCCTAATCCTTACCTCACAACAAGCAATCAAGTAAATTTAGGTAAGTGTGCTGGCATTTAGCCACAAACCTGAATAAGCGAACTAAAACCACGACACAGGGAGAAGTCCTACAAGTGCCTGGAATGTGGGAAAGCCTTCAGCAAGAGCTCCCACCTGATCCGGCATCAGATGATCCATGCTGGGGTACAGATGGAACGACCCTATGAGTGTGGGAAATGTGGAAAGAGCTTCAGTGACAGCTCCAACCTGATCCGGCACGTGAGGATTCACACTGGGGGAAAGCCCTATGAGTGCTTGAAATGTGGGAAGAGCTTCAGCCAGAGCTGCAGCCTGATGAAACACCAGAAGATGCACACTGGGGAATGGCCGTACGAGTGCTTGGAGTGTGGGAAGAAATTTGGGTGGAGCTCCGACCTGATCCGACAACAGAGGACCCACACTGGGGAGAGGCCATACGAGTGTCCTGAGTGTGGGAAGAGGTTTCGGAGCAGATCCCATCTTCTCCTTCATGAGCAAGCACACACAGGGGAGAGGCCCTTCCGCTGCCCCGACTGTGGGAAGGGCTTCAAACGCAATTCCCACCTTGTCCAGCACCGGCGCATCCACACCGGTGAGAGGCCCTACGAGTGTCCCCAGCGTGGGGAGAGCTTCCAACAGAGCTCCGCCTTGGCCCTACACCAATGGAGGCACCAGTAAGGAAATCCCAGTGAGTCCCCCAAGCAGGGGAAGAGCTTTGTGTGCTGCTCCAGCTTCATCTCCCATGGGAGGATCCGCGTTGGATGATCCCCAGTGACCCATATTGGACAGAGCCCTGGTGACCCTCATTCTGGGTGATCCATATTTGGATGCAGTGTATTGGGTTTGTGTTTTGGTATCAGGGGGCTCCAGGGGTGGCTTTTGTAAGCATCTTCCGGAAGCTTCCCCCATGTCCAGTTCCTGTTCTGCCTGGCCCCTGAAGGTGAGGGCAGCTCAGATTCTTGTTACTGGATGCCCTGGGACAGATTAGAGTGAATCAAAAGTGATTGATCCGTGTTTATAAATATATCTCTGTAGGCTTTATTTTCGAACCATTTATTTGCTTTTTAAAGGGGATTTGGAGCCCTTTTGGTTCCCATCTCCAGTCATATTGAAAGCATGAAAGTAACACTTAGGAAAATATAAAATGGAAAAGAAAGAAAGTAGAAGAGGAGAATGATACACAATCACCAGCCCTGGATCCAGGAACAAAACTTTTGGTGTTGGTGGTTACAATGTCCCTGTCCTTGGTCTAAGTGATGGTCCTAGGCTGGATTCCTTGAGGGTTGGGGAAGCCCTGGAAGCTCCAAGTTCTGTGGGTTTAATACAGGTTGAGGTTTGGGTGAACACCCAGGTACCTCCACTGGGGGAGTTTTACACTGTCTGATGTCCCACTGTGGATGCCGGGGCACTCTGGGGTGCTCTGATGGTTCATGACCCCTTGTAAGACGTGGCCCTGCCTGTGCTGGCAGCGCAGCTGAGCCAGGTATGGCCCATGGGAAGGGATGGAAAGCTGCAGGCGTGGGTGTCAATGTCCTGGACCTTCCGCGGGGGAGTTTCCAGAGGTGAGGCAGTTGTGTAAGGGAGGGCATTGCCCTGGTGCAAAGGCCTGTCCCAGCTGGCAGCATCTGCTTGTGCTGGGCCTCTGCCCTTCCCTGGCTGCCAGCGCGGCTCGTCCCCTGTGGGGCTGGGTGTTCACCCCCTGTGTCCCTGGGCGCTTCCTGTGCCCATGGCCAGCAAAGCCCCCGCTGCTTTTGCCAATGGCCACTGCTTTGAGCCATTGATCCCCAACATTTCAGTCCCTCACAGCTCTGCACCTCAAGAGCCGAGAGGGATCTGTAGCTGCTGTGGATGTGTCCTTAGAGACCCCAGGGGGAGGAGACTTTGAAAAGGAGAATGATAACTGGTGGAGAAAGTTCCAAGGAGATAGGAAACCCCTGGAAGGTGAAGTGACCATGGTTTAACCCAGGACAAACCAGAGTAGCTACTGCTAGTGTCCATCATCTCCTCCCTCCCCCCAAGAGCCTTTGTTCTATTCCCTGTTATCTCCTGGGCCCCTTTCCTTCCCTATCCCATAGGACAAGGTAACCCTGAACCTTCCCTATACTCCCCCAAACCCCCTGGTGATTGGTGGTACATGGTAACTCTTAAAACTGTGTCCTCGCCCTCTTGGACCCTGCCTCTCCTCTGTGTGAAGATGCTGCAATAAAGCCACTCAGAATAAAGGCACTCCAAGGGCCCTCTCGTTATTCATCTTCAGCTGATAGCTAAACTGGACCATTTCTGCACCACACTGCAGGCCGCAGTTTCTCTGGCTAAGTCTCTATGAGATGCTGCCAGACTGCCCTAAGGACAGGGGCATTCCTGGAAATATAGCCAGCTGGAATCTGTTGTGGCAACGCCAGGCTGGACAGAAAAACCAGCGAGCTATAGGATCGATGGCACCTCAAAACACCTCCACTGCCCTGGAAATGGCTCAATTGCACCACAAAACAACTCAATCCCACCTCAAAATTTTGGGGTGTCCCCTGTGTGCAAGTTGCTCCCAGCTGTAGATGTTCCTGTCCAGGAATTTGACGCAGCTGTTGTCATCAGGGAAGTGACACTGCGGTCCTGGAGGGTTTTGCTTTTCTTCTTTTCATCTGGAGATTTTCTGGGGGTTTTTCTGGCGGTGTGCCAATTTGGGGTTCCTGTGCCCCCAAACCACCTTCAGAGTGGGGTGGCATGGAAGGGACACGTGGGGGTCCCCATTCCTGATCCATCCTGGGGCTGGTTTGCCCCCCCCCAATCACAGTTTCCCTGAAGTCCCTCCCCACAGCCCCTAAACAAAGGGGACTGGTTTGAACTGGGAAGCCTTACTGGGGACACTGGGAGCAGCTGGGCATGGGCAGAGTTACAACAGGACTGGGGGGACTCACGAGCTGCCCAAAATCAGCACAAGGAGTGGGGAGTCCCAGTGGGGCCTGAGGCTTCGGGGAGGGGCTTTGGCTGCTGGCAGTTCAGGAGCTCTGTGGGCAGAGAAAAGGGGGTGACACCGGGCTGGGCGCCCCGGGGGGGAGCACACACGCTCCGGGGGAGGGGGGACACCAACCCCAGGACCCTCCCTCATCTGCTTGTGCTGGTAGAAGCCAAGCCCCAGCACCACAAAGACGAAGCCCAACATGCAGCCCCCGATCTCTGTCAGCATCTTGCTGAGGGCAGCGTCCGGCGGCATCTCTGGGGGTCTGCAGGGGTCAGGACCCCCAAAAACCTCTCACAGACACCACAAGCCCCTGCAAGCACCCTCCCAGTCTTCCCCAAGTACCCCCTGCAATTTTCCCAGTACCCCCTGCAACCTTGTTCCAGTCGCTATATAGTCCCCCCCAGCATCTCCCAAACCCACTCTCATCCCTCTCAAGATCCCTCAGCCCCCTCCCAGTTGACACCCACTGCCTGAGGACACCCAAACCCTCTCCCAGTCCCTTCCCAGCCCTCCAGAACTTACCAACACCATCCCAGCTGAGCCAAGCACACCAAACTTCTTTCCCTCCCTCTGTTTTCCATCCCCAATCTTCTTCCAAGATGAGCTTAACATTGTTACTGACTGCTTATGTTGCAGGTATAGTGACAAGAATAGAAGGAGCTTACATCAAAGAAGTAACCAGGCCATTGCTCTTTTCTTTCTTGCTACATTTGTGTTTTGCAGGGCAGTTGAGTAGGAAAAGGTATTATATCCTCCATGTACATTCCCATACTGGCCTTCCTGGCCCCATCTCTGAAGGTAACGCCCGTGCAGACCATTTAGCTGGGGCCCTTGTTGTGCCGGATGTTTTTTCTCAGGCCTGTCTGTCACATGAGTTTTTTCACCAGAGTGTAGCAGCTCTTTGAAAACAATTTCAGCTTCCACGTGAGCAAGCACAGCAAATCGTGCAAGCCTGTGCCAACTGTCACCAGGCAGCACCCTTGCCTACCCTCGGAGTTAATCCCCAGGGACTTCAAGCTCTAGAAATCTGCCAGACTGATGTTACACATATCCCTGACTTTGGCAAGTTGAAATACGGTCATGTTAGGATTGATACCTTTTCAACGTGTATTTTTGCCTCCGCACATACAGGTGAATGTTCAAAAGATGTCCAGCGTCATTTTTTGTCTGCTTTTGCAGCCTTTGGAGTACCTGTATCCATAAAGACTGATAATGAGCCGGCCTGTATATCCAAACGGAGAACCGACTTTTTTCATTTGTGGGGAGTGCAGCATGTCACCATATTCTACATTCCCCTACAGGTCAAGCCATTGTTGAACGGGCCCATAGCACTCTCAAGTCCATGTTGTTAAAACAAAAAAGAGGGAGTGCGGGAATGGGATATACCCCCCACAAAAGACTGCAGAAAGCTCTAGATGTTGTCAATGTTTGGAATCACATTCAGAACGACAAACCCCCATCCAACAACACTTTGGTAAATCTCAGGCCCACCTCAGGTACTGGTTAGGAATCTTGAAAGTGGAAAATGGGAAGGCCCCTTTCTGTTAATAACCTGGGGGTGAGGATATGCTTGTGTTTCCACAGATTCCGGTCCAAGATGGGCACCTGCAAGAGTGGTCTGACCAGCCCTGGGCACTCCATCTTCATCATCAGCTTGTGGGGAACACACACTCTGCTGAAGTCGTGTTCAACTGATACTAATAAAGTTTTTAGGCAGTTTTATAGGTACACTAGAGAAACTCCCTCAGTCAAGGCTTGAGGCTCTAGCCAAACCCCAGCCCTGTCTGACTGGGGACTGTACCATCAGACCCAGGTGTTTCTGCCCTAGAAATATAAGCGAGTCATTTTGACATAAAAGCTGGACCCCCTTTTCAAGATAAACCTGGTAGTCTTGCCTGGGAAAGATTCTCCAAGTCTTCACTGTGAAATGGGACTCCCCAAGAATTGCAGACTTTGGGCGATGGTAAAGGTTTCAGACAATTTTAAGTCGTTTCTCAAGGTTCTATCTGTTTACTCATATCCTGCTTTTGTGAGGAGTTGAGCTTGTTTGGTTTGGGTGGTGGGCCAAACATGTTCTAATGTTAGAAGTGTTCTGTTTCATGATTTCTGTTTGTATAAAACAAAACAGAGGGGGCTGTGGGAAGAGATGGGATGGAGTTGAGGTGTGGGCTGTGGGCCACGCCTGCAGGAGCACATGGCAGCACAAAGGAGCACAAGGCAGGAACCTTGACGGGAGGAGGTGCCACGGGCAGAGCCCTGTGGGAGAAGAGCCGGCCAGAAGCTGACAGATGGATGAACAGAGCGTGATCACCCCAGAGAAGGACTTGGAGAAGGCGTTGCTGACATGGCAACATGGGATAGGTCACATAGTGAGAATTCCCATGTAAGGAAATGCTGTGCCTTGAAAAGTGTATAAAACCAGCTCGTTTCTTTGAAAAAATGATTCAGATTCCCTGTCAGTCTGGGTCCGTGCTTCAGTCGTTACAGGGCTCAGCTGAATTCCTGGGCCCTGCACTCCAACTCTGCCTGGAACCCTCTGGGTTCGTCCTGAAGCCAGGCATCTCTGGGCAGCCAAGTTGCCTTTGGCCAGCAAGGCTGAAGACCCCTGCTGAACACACCATGACCTTGTGGCTCATGACCAGCATGGCCTCGAAGGCAGCTGCTCCTGCTGCGCTGGCCTCAGCGGCTTTGGCCCCAGGCCCATGGCTGGGTTGCTGCTGGTCACACGGCTGGTGGCCACGTGTTGGCCCATGTGTGGCAGCAGTGCCAGCAGCTGCTTGAGGAGGGGCAGGTTGGCAGCAGGCAACTTCTGGGCCACCCTGAGGGAACAGGAAGGAAATGTTCATCAGCAGGCCCGTGCTGCCCACAGCCACCCCCAGAGCTGGCCCCAGGCAGGGGCAGCCAGCGGCTCTTGCACAGCTTTGCAGGTGCTCTCAGCCAGCGGCCGGGGCTCCTGTGCTCCTGCAGGAAGGAACTGCAGTGCTGCTGCCCAGCTCCTGATTTGCCCCGAGCCCACACACAGGAAGGCTCCCTGTGCATTGCCCCAAAATGGGACTGCCCAGCGGCAAGAGCGAGCTGCCCAAAGCCACAGCCTTTGAAGGGGACCGGCCCCTTTCAGGCCAGTGCCACGCTTGTAGCAGTGCCTGCTGCAGAGGTAGAAGCTGCTGCCCACGCTTACGCTTGCAGCTGAGAGGTCTTGTCCTCCCTGCTGGCCATCTGCATGGCTGCCATCCAGGCCTCTTAGAGGTCCGTGACCAGGAGCTTGCCAGGAACGCTTCTCAGGAAGTGCTGCAAGGCCAAGGGCTGCCGATGAGCCTTGGAGCCTGGCAGCCCAGGCAGGAGCCTTTGCATCTGCAGCTCAGGAGGGCTCACCTTGAGGACAATGGCCAGCAGCAGTGCCAGCTGCCTTGTCATGTCCACAGGCAGGTCGTAGTCCAGGGCCTGCCAAAGCTCCTGAGCCACCTTGGTGCTGTCCACTTTGTGGAAAATGCCTTCAGCTGTGGCCCGTTGCTGTTGCAGGACAGCCAGCAGCTCCTGCAGGAGAGGCAGGAGGGCAGGGACATGTGTGAGGAGCTGCCCTGATGCAAGAATAGCAGCAAGAGTAGCTCCATGCCTGCTGCCTGCTGGCAAGGGGGTGGGAGCAGAAAGCTGAGCCACGGCTGAAGAGCCCAGTGACCCATGGCTGGGGCACATGGCCCAGCGGGGACAGGGACTGTGCAACAGCCACACGCAGGCATGGGCAGCCCCTGTGCACGCTGCCTTACCTGCACGGGCCGGGGCAGCTGCCATCCTGCGTGCACACGGCTGCCAGGGGCTGCCCGAAGAGCGCCCTGCTGCAGCCGGAGCCCTCCTGCCCCGGCGCCTGGGCAGCCCCAGCTGTGCCCCACCACAGAGCAAAGGCCCAGGGCAGCCACCTCCTCCTCATTCTGCTGCTGCTGCCACTGCCACTGCTCCCTCCTGCTGCAAAGGAAAAGAGAACCAAAGGCGCTCACTGGAGACCACCAGGCCAGCGCTGTCACAGCCTGCCCTGCCCCAGCCTGCCCTGCCTGCCTTAGGTGCCGTGTGGAGCCATGTGGCACCCCAGGCAGGGAGCTGGCAGCTGCAAGTGTGGCTGTGGCTCAGAGGCTCCTGAGAGCTGCCGTGCTGCTGGGACAAGCCACCCCAGCCCTGGGCCTGCCCTTCTCCAAGCTGTGGGCAGCAGCCCATGCCCTCCCTCAGGGTGCCACACCTGCACGGCCACACTCAGGGGACAAGTGAGCACAGCCCAGCCAGAGCAGGACCTTGCCTTTCCTTCCCAAACACACCTGGGCAGTGGCCAAGTTGTCCTCCCTTGTTGGACGCAGCCACAGCAGGCCCTTGCCTTGAATCAGCCTGCAAGGAGCCAGGAGCACTCGCTGAGAAGCCCCGCAGCGCAAAGGGCCAGTGGCCAGCTGCCACCCAGCCCCAGCAGCCTGAGCATGGCACACAGCTGGCAGCCTCTGGCCTGCCGGCCTCTCTGGCCCGTGCAGCAGCAGTCCTGGCCCTGGCAGCAGCAAGGACGTGCCAGCGCTGCCGCTGGCTCCCCAATGCCTCTGCTTGCCTAGTGGCACCAGGGAGCCTCGCTTGCCCACACACAAGGTCACTGCACTAGCCAAGCCTCCCTGGCAGCCCAGCACAGCCAGAGGCCACAGAGGGCAGAAAGGCAGCCCATTGTCACCTTTGGCAGCTCTTCAATCAGCCGCTCCAGCTTCCTGGCGCTCAATGGGCTCCCCTGTGCACGGCAAGCAGTGCAGGAAGGTGAGCAGCCAGGCCTCTGAGGCTCGGCACGCGGAGCAGTGCTCAGGCACAGAGCAGCAGCACACAGACACTCAGTGCACGGCGCCCCTTCACCTCCGCGGCCACAGCTTTGATGCTGGGCAGGCGGCTCACTCGAGCTCCCTGGCTCCTGTGCAGTGGCAAAAGAGTCAAACAGAGAGCGGCCTGAGCCCCCACCTGCCAGTCGTGCCTTGTCAGGCAGCTGTGCCGACAGCTGCCCACAGCTGCAGGAGCAGCTTTCCCCCGCCTTGACTGCCTGCTCTGCTCCCTGATGGATTTCTACCCTGTGCAGGTGCACCTGAGGTGGTTCCAGGACCAGCAGGAGCTCTCAGGGCACGTGGTGGCCACCGATGTGGTCCCCAGTGGGGACTGGACCTACCAGCTCCTGGTGCTGCTGGAAACTCCTCCAGTCCCCTGGTGCGGGGTCACCTTCACCTGCCAGGTGGAGCACGTCAGCCTGGAGCACCCTCTGAGCAAGCACTGGGGTACGGCCCAGCCCCCACAGCACTGAGAGGAGTGGGGAAAGGACTGGGGGTGCTGGGAGTGGGATTGGGCTGTGCTGGGAGTAACAGGGAGGGAGATTCTGGGAGCCCGGAGGTAACTGGCTGGGTGGTTTGGGGAGCCTGAGAGGACTGAGAAGGGATTTGAAGGACGAGGAGGAAACTAGGATATGGTTATGAGAGTCCTGGTGGACACTAGGAGGGACTTTGAGGGTGCTGGGTGTAACTGAAAGGGAGATTGGAGTAAGCATGGAGGGCTGGAAGAAGATTGGTGTCGGGTGACAGTCGGCGATGGAAGAGAGGGGCAGATTGCTTGGGTGCAATAAGACAATTTTATTGATACGGAGCAGAGCTTTTATACCTTTTCAGCAGTTACTAAAAATACATTCTTATATAAGCAGTAAGAATCAGCAATTACTATAACAACCATATCTATGTTTCTTAATAATATTGTGAAACTAGAAGCTAGCACTAACCACCACAGATACATACCAAGCATGCCTTTTACTGACACTAACTATCTTGTGGTAGGCCTCACGGCCTGCCATGGTTTGCGGCCTAGCAGTGTTATGGCGTTCACTTCTGACATGAGTTCAGCAGTGCTCTCACTTCTGCTTTCCAGCTGTACCTCCACAACTGGGGATAGAAAACAGAGGGAGGGAAGGAGGTTTGGTGTGCTTGGATCAGCTGGCACAGTGTTGATGAGTCCTGGTGCGCCTGGGAAGGGACAGAGAGAGGGTTTGGAGATCCCCAGGCAGTGGGTGTCAACTGGGAGGGGGCTGTGGGATCCTGAGAGGGACGGGAGTGGGTTTGGGAGATGCTGAGGGGGACTGTATAGGGACTAGAAGGAGGTTTCAGGGGGGTCTGATTAAGCTGGAGGTGACTGGATGGGTGCTTGGTGGGGCTTGGGATGTCTGTGAGAGGTTTTTGGGGGTCCTGACCACTGTGGACCCCCCAGAGATACCGCCGGACACCACCCGCAGGAAGATGCGGGTGGGGATTGGGGGATGTGTGTTGGACTTCATCTTCCTGGAGCTGGAGCTCGGATTTTACCTGCAGAAGAAGGCTGGGGGGGGTCCCAGGGGTTGTGTCCCCCCCTCTCCCAGAGCGTGTGTGCTCCCCCTGGTGCCCTCAGCCTGCTGTCACCCCCTTTTTCTCTGCCTACAGATCTCCTGAGCCACTGGTGGCCTCAGCCCCTCCCCGTGGCCTCGGGCCTGGCCAGGACCCCCCACTCCATCCCTGAGCTGATTTTGAGGGGGTCTTGTATCCCCCCCAGCCCTGCTGTCATTATGCCCCAAAACAGTGTCTCCCAGTGTTCCTAGTATGGCTTTCCAGCTCAAACCAGTCCCGTTTATTGGGGGGCAGTGGGGAGGGATTTGGGAGGGGCTGAGATTGGTGCGGCAAAAGCAGCCCTGGGATGGATCAGGAACGGGGACCCCCATGTGTCCCTCCCGTATCACCCCGCAATTAGAGTGCTCGGCTGGCAAATGAACCCCAACATGGCACACAGCCAAAAAAACCCCAAAGAAACCTCCAAATAAAAAAAAGAAAAGCGAAAACCTCGAGGACCACAGTGTCACTTGTTGTCCTTGATGACAACACCTGAGTCAAATTCCTGGACAGGAACATCTACAGCAGGGAGTACCTTCAGCACAGGGGATACCCCAAAATTTTCAGGTGGCATTGAGTTGTTTTGTGGTGCAATTGAGCCATTTCCAGGGCAGTGGAGCTGTTTTGAGGCACCATTGATCCCTCTCGGCTTTTGCGGTGCAGAGCTGTGAGGGACTGAAATGTTGATGGTCAGTGGCTCAAAGCAGTGGCCATTGGCAAAAGCAGTGGGGGCTTTGCTGGCCATGGGCACAGGAAGCACCCAGGGGCACAGGGGGTGAACACCCAGCCCCGCAGGGGATGAGCCGCGCTGGGAGCCAGGGAAGGGCAGAGGCCCAGCACAAGCAGATCTGCCAGCTGGGACAGGCCTTTGCACCAGGGCAATGCCCTCCCTTACACAACTGCCTCACCTCTGCAAACTCCCCCGCAGAAGGCCTGGTACATTGATACCCACGCCTGCAGCTTTCCATCCCTTCCCATGGGCCATACCTGGCTCAGCTGCGCTGCTGGCACAGGCAGGGCCATGTCTTACAAGGGGCCATGAATCATCAGAGCACCCCAGAGTGCCCCGGCATCCACAGTGGGACATCAGACAGTGTAAAACTCCCCCAGTAGAGGTACCTGGGTGTTCACCCAAACCTCAACCTGTATTAAACCCACAGAACTTGGAGCTTCCAGGGCTTCCCCAACCCCCAGGGATCCAGCCTGGGACCATCACTTAGACCAAGGACAGGGACATTGTAACCACCAACACCAAAAGTTTTGTTCCTGGATCCAGGGCTGGTGATTGTGTATCTTTCTCCTCTTCTACTTTCTTTCTTTTCCTTTTTATATTTTCCTAAGTGTTACTTTTATGCTTTCAATATGACTGGAGATGGGAACCAAAAGGGCTCCAAATCCCCTTTAAAAAGTAACCAAACCGATCAAAAATAACGCCTACAGAGACAGATTTATAAACACAGATCAATCACTTTTGATTCACTCTAATCTGTCCCAGCGGATCTGTTAACAACAACCTGAGATGCCCTGGTCTTCAGGGGTGGGGCAAAACAGGAGCTGGAAACAGGGGAAGCTTCTGGAAGATGCTCACAAAAGCCACCCCTGGAGCCCCCTGATACCCAAACATGGCCACATAAACCCAATACACTGCATCCAAATATGGATCACCCAGAATGAGGGTCACCAGGGCTCTGCCCAATATGGGTCACTGGGGATCATCCAATGTGGATCCTCCCACGGGAGATGAAGCTGGAGCAGCGCACTTGGGGGACTCACAGGACTTCTCTTACTGGTGCCTCCGTCGGTGTGCGGCTAAGTTAGAGCTCATGGAGAATCTCTTCCCACACTGGGGACACTCGTAGGGCCTCTCACTGGTGTGGATGCGCCAGTGCTGGACAAGGTGGGAATTGCGTTTGAAGCCCTTCCCGCAGTCGGGGCAGCGGAAGGGCCTCTCCCCTGTGTGTGCTTGCTCATGAAGGAGAAGATGGGATCTGCTCCGAAACCTCTTCCCACACTCAGGACACTCGTATGGCCTCTCCCCAGTGTGGGTCCTCTGTTGTCGGATCAGGTCGGAGCTCCACCCAAATTTCTTCCCACACTCCAAGCACTCGTACGGCCATTCCCCAGTGTGCATCTTCTGGTGTTTCATCAGGCTGCAGCTCTGGCGGAAGCTCTTCCCACATTTCAAGCACTCATAGGGCTTTTCCCCAGTGTGAATCCTCACATGCCGGATCAGGTTGGAGCTGTCACTGAAGCTCTTTCCACATTTCCCACACTCATAGGGTCATTCCATCTGTACCCCAGCATGGATCATCTGATGCCGGATCAGGTGGGAGCTCTTGCTGAAGGCTTTCCCACATTCCAGGCACTTGTAGGACTTCTCCCTGCCCTGAGGCTTCTCTCCCAGCTCCGAGCTCTGACTGGATCTCTGGTCGCCTTCCTGGCACAGGGAGGGTCTTTCCTCCTCGCAGCTCCCTGGGCTGGGTTTGCAGCCCCTCCTCGTGCGGGATCTCCCGGGCTTTTCCTCCTCCTCCATCTGGCCAAGGCTTGGGAATGACAAATCCTGGTCTGTGGGGAGAAACAAGGGGTGAGTGCCTTTGGCTGGGGGTTCCTCCTTTCCAAGTCCGTCCCAGGAAGTCACTGGGTGTTTTATGTCCGTAAAAATCTCTCAAGCACCAAGATTCAGCTCCCCAAAAAAACCTCATAAGAAATTCACCCTTCTTGTCTCTCCACGCTGGGGTTTTGGGGGTTATTTTTTCCCTGGGCTGATGGGGCTCCTGTGGCTCCTGGGTCTCCCCCTTTCTGGGTCTTTTAGATGATCCAAGGGGTTTGAGGCTCCCAGTGGTCCATTCTCCCGATTCTCTTTGGGTTGTACAGATCCCATGGGTCCCCCCCATGTCCACGCTCTTCCCCTCCCCCTTTCAGGCTGTCAGGACGCCCTCTGCTCTGGCATCGTCCCTCTCCACTCTCCACGTCTCCTGAGATCCCTCTCCACAGCTCTCCCAGGAGTCCCTGAGACTGGTGTCCTCCCCAGCCAGTACCTGGTGATTGCCACATGGACCCCCAAATATCCCCTCAAAGGGGAATCTCTGACTCAGCTTTGGAGTCTTGCAAGATCCAAACTTCCCCCCTCAAAAAACCAAACACTCCCAGAGACCACAAAGATATTTGCATCTCAAATCTGGAATCTGAAAACTCCAAACAACCCACCCAGGAAAAACCCTCTTGAGGACTCCCTGATATATTTGGGGTGAGCTTCCCCTCCCTCCTCGCCTGTGGGATAGAACCTCGTGCTTCTCCTCCTGCTCCTCTTCCTGCTCCTCCTTCTCCTCTCTCCCTCCTCTTCCTCCCCTCCTCCTCTGTGCCCACCCTGGACCCCCCTTTGTCACCCCTCTCTACTCAACACCGGCTGCTGAGTGGGGGAAATGTCCCCAGGAGACCCCCAAGGATGGACAGGGGGTTTGGCGACCCCCCCAGTGTGGATCCATCCCCTCCCAGAGCCCTGGGGAATCGCTCCAGGGATAGAGTGATGGGGACACCAAGGGACCATCCCAGCTCCTCTCCAGTTTAGTTTGGGGGTGAAACCCCCGTCTCATGCAGTTTGAGTGTCCTAAATGCCCTTTGATGGCTTCTCCTCCCTTCCCCATTGTGTTGAAAGGAATGAGATGAAAGGGTCTTTACAGACAGATGGTGGGAATCTGCTTGGAGACAGGGACAGGGACTTGAAGATAAGGAAGGGACAGAAAAAATCCATCAGTTTCAGAAAATGGTATTAATTGACACGGATTGCTGCTCAGTCAAGGTCCTGCAAAATTCCTGAAATTTGAGAAGAAGAACAAAGACTGAACAGAGCCATGGATATTGTATCTTATACAAAAAGAGAGAATGTTGAGGTACTTTGCACATTCTCCCAGAGGTAATGAAGGACATGGAGACTCAGGGAGGCAATAAGGGAACTTGAGAACAGGTCTCGACAACAGTAGATCGAAAATGTTGATGTGTTGGGAAAGGGTTGTTTCAAGCGGAGTGTGCAGGAATATGGTTAAGGCAAGAAGCAGCAGGAGGAATCCATGTGCTAAGAAAGAAAAAGGATGATGGAAAAGAGGTGGAAGAGAAAAATATTGAGAATTGGAATGTTTTACAGCACTCTCACCCATCATATCCACAAGAAGTGCAGGCTGATCCAGGGCCAACTGCAGATCCTTTGTACCCCCAGTTTCCACGGCAGGGAAAGAAGGAGGTCAGGATTTCTGGGGGTTTCTCTGTGCTGGACAGGGGCAGGACCAGGTGCAGAGGGGTGGGACCGGGAGCACGGGCTGGGGGCCTGTGAGGAGCTGTGGGGCCGGGCCGGGGCTGTGGGGCAGCCGGGGCTCAGCGCCGGGCACTGCCTGACCCCAGCACCCCCCAGGCACGGCCGGCAGTGGCCCCCAGCCCCCAGGAGGCTGCGGGACGCCACGGCCGCCTGCCCGTCCCCGTGGAGCTGCCGCCCCTGCCCGCCCGAGGGGCCGCGTTTGAACACTGTGGCAGGATAGGGACTGGATCTGGGATACCGGGTGTGGAGGGAAGCGTGTACACAAGAAGGAGGAGGAAGGAATAGCTGGGAGAAGTGGGTTACTCATGGAAGGATCAGGATTTTCTTTTAAGGATTTTGTTTGGGTCACTGGTGAAAACAAACGATTTTGCAGAAAGCTCAGCAGCTGTCACAGGATGAGCACCCACAGGCACTGAGGGGGGGCTGCAGGAGTGACAGAATAAGCCCCTGCAGGACTTGGTCACAAAGGCACAGCAGGTGAATGCAAGAAGGAAGGAGGAAAAGGCCAAGGTGAAGGCAAAGGCCATGGCAGAGTTTCTACAGCCCCTGAGGGATGAACCGCACGGCCCAAGGGGGCCCCAGGACCCAGGGGACAGCCTCGGCCACAAGCACCTGGCAGAGGCATTCCCTCCTCGGCAGGGGAGAGCCCACCCAAACAGCCCCTGGCAAGGAATCAGGGTTCCATCTGCACACCACAAGGACACTGGAAGCAGAGACAGGAGCACCCTCACGAGCAGCAAGTCCACCCCTTGATGGACATGGATTGTTTGGGATGTCAGAGCTCCCATTCCACCAGGAGCCCACCACAATGGAGCCCTTGAGAACATTCAGGGTGGGTCTGTGTCGTGGGTTGACCCCAGCCAGGTGCCAGGTGCCCACTCAGTCACTCTATCACTCCCTCTCCTGCTGGGAGAGGGGAGAGGATAATATTGAAAAAGACTATCAGGGTGATAAGGGCAGTTTTATTACAGTGGGAAAAAATAGAACAAGCAACATGGACCAGCCCTGAGTGCCTCCTCCTCCTCCTCTCTTCCTTCCCTTATATATCTGAGCTGATGTCCTGTGGTATGGAATATCCCTTTGGCTGACTGGGGTCAGCTGGCCTGCTGGTGTCCCCTCCCAGGATCTTGCCCACCCCCATCCCCTTCAGTGGGGGAAGGAATGTCAGAGGGACAGCACTGCTTGGCAGTAGCCGAAACACTGGTCTGTTATCAACGCCAGCTACCAAAGCAAAGCATAGCACTGTAAGGGCTGTGAGCTTTACCCCAGTCAGACCCAATACAGCCTGCATCGAGAGGAGGCCTTTCCTGATAGACACAGGAGCATCTTGATCCACTCTGAATCTTAGACCTAAGCGGGGAAATTGTCAGGAAGTTATTTGATCCTTCAAGGTGTAAGGAGGAAAAATGAGCAGGATGAGCAGGTGTGTTTTATTCATCCCCTATTAGTAGATGGGGGAGATAGATTTGGAATGCATGAATTTCTGTTTGCTCCTAATTGTGACTGTAATTTACTGGGTAAGGATTTGATTGCTAATGTGGAAATAGAAATGAATAGTGTAAAAGGTGATACAGAGGCTGATGCTGTTGTATCTCTGTGTCAAATGTCTGGCAAGGCCTCTGCTGAAGTGAATCCAGAAGTGTGGGCAGCTCCAGGGAAATAGGGAAAATTAGATATGGAGCCTCTCCAAATTACTTTGAAGCAACCAGCACAAGTGGTGTCTAAAAGCAATACCCTGTTCCAAGGCAGGCAAGGAAGGGGTCACAGCCTGGTATTGAGTCCCTGCTAAAGGCAGGGCTTTTGGAGTCTGCGATCTCTCCCTACAACACTCCTGTCCTGCCAGGCAAGAAACTGCATGGATGGACACCAGGAGGAAAGCAGAACTGCCAAGGGTTAAAAAGCACATGAACTGAGCCTCCTGCCCTGGACCTCCCAGACAGGGAAAAAGAATTTGAATTGTGTGTGGATGTTAAACAGGGCCATGCCAAAGGAATTCTTGTGCTAAAATGTTTAACCTTCATTGTGTGGCCTCAGTGGCCTCATTGTCTGCACAATTGTGCAGCTACCACTTCAGTGGCAACTGAGGCCCAAAACTGAAGGCACAAGGATCTCCTGTTGTTCAAGTCTGGCATCAAGTTCAAGCTTTGAGAACCAAAAGAGCCTCTACATGGATGAGCAGTGCTCGGTTATTACAGTATGAAACTTGTTCAGTGGAACAGGAGGATTTAGAATTGAGGAGAGGGGAAGGGTTGAACCCAGCCTCCTGTGTGAATAGCCCAGGATAGGGGGGATGGGAAGAAACCCATGACTGCATTCAAGTGACAGAGCTGCAGACCCAGGATAGGAGAGATTGAGGAGACATTTCCTGGCCTGAGGGAGAAAATGTGTTTATGGAAGGGTCTGCAAGGGCAGCACAAGGGAAAAGAGTCCCAAGACACGCTGCTGTTAAGGAAAGGGAATGACACAAAGCGCAGGTCACCGCCCCCATGCTCAGCTCAAACCCCGCAGCTGGGTGTGCTTGCAAGAGCCTGGCACTGAAATGCCCTGAGCACCAAGGCTTCAATATCTTCTGCTAACAGCGTGGCAGCTCACAGGCTGGCACAAGCATTTCCCACTGCTGCAGCCACCACTGGAACAGTTCTTAAGGGATTTTTAGAACCAAGACCTCCAAGGTAAGGGACTGTGGAAGTAATAGACTCAGACAGGGGAACTCATTATACAGGAAAGATCTTTCAGGGAGTTATAACTGCTTTAGGAACACAATGGCACCTCCAAAACCCCTGGCACCCCCAGGTAGAAAGAATGAATGGGGAAAGAAAGAAACACCTTTTGAAGCTGCTGATAGAAACCAAGATGCCATGGGTACGGCTTTAGCCATTGGCTCTGGCAACAATAAGAGCCAGACCAAGGGCAGAGATTCAATTATCTCCCTTGCAATTGGTGTCTGGAATTCCTTACCCTGGTTATTCTCCACCTGGTGTGAGGCTGGAGATAAGGGATGTCGGTTTCAAGCAGTCTGTGGCCAGAATCCTGTCTCTTGTGAAATCTCTCACACAGGAAGCTCGGCTGGCACAGAGCCTGCCTTGGAACTTTGCTGCTCACAACATGCAAGCTGGACTTTGGGTCGTGCTCCAGGAGTGGAAAGAAGCAGCACTGGTGGCCTAGTGGCGTGGCCCATTGCAAGTGTCCCTGAGCACAGAAGCAGGCGATAGCAGAGCTGAACACAGGGGAACCTCTCAGCCTGGCCTCAAGGTGTCTGAAGCCCCACAGATTTGGACTTCCCAGCGGCAATTTTTAATCTTAGGTAGAAAAGTATCAAAACTCTGTATTGCTTTGGGGTTTTGTGTGTATGTGTTGCGTGGCTGTTATTGATGGCAAAATTTTGGTGTGGGTCTATCGATGGTCACCATTTTGTAAAACTGGAAGAGGTTTAATCTCTTCACTCTTAAACCCTTGAACTCGTATACAGCCCAGGAAGAGAAGCTTTGGTTCCCGGCAGTCAGTGAAAGAGCTTCAGAAATGCAAATTAATACTGCTGGGGCAAAGTGTGGACAAGGTACCAGGGGCTTCCTGCCCGCGGGAGGAATTCGGCTCATTCCCTCTGTCCCTCACCCCAAGCTCTGCCTGCTCGAACACACGGAATTTGCACAGCTAAAGGCAGAGCCCACAGTGAGCATTTCTGACTCTGCCACAGAAATTGGTTAAGCTGCAAAGGAAAACAGCAAATGGAGAATGTTGGGAAAACTCCACTAAAACAAGTGAGGGGGAAACATCCCTCCCCCCACGACAACATGTGGTAGCATTGTCTATGTTATATAGGATGTATTAGACCACTGGGTGTTTCTAGATACCACACGTTCAAGGAAATCAGTTAGGAATCCATATATGTGACAATTTAATCTGAGAAAAGCCGTCAATTGATGCAGCCCCGGCTGGAGGGAGAGCCCCAAAAACGGGGAAATGATGAACGGCCCCAAAACAAATCCTACAATACCATGGACCAGCCCCCAGGAACCCGAACGTATTCATTTCAGGAGCCAGAGAAGCCCTTTAGAAATGGAATTGCATTATTCCATTACAAGAAGTCTCCGAAATAATAACCAACCAGACACCTCCAGCTCCTGACCTTCACCCCAACCAATCCACCCAAACAAAGAACGCGAAATTCCCCATGGGTTGGGATCAGATCATCTCTCAGCCGAGGCAGCAGCGGCAAGGAGAGCGCGGGCAGCCGCTCCCGCAGCGGCCTCAGCCCAGCGGCAACACGGGCCGGACACGGCACAAGGAAGCCGACAGAGCCCCCTGCCGCCCCCTCGGCCCGCAGCCAGCCCCGGCCGCTGCCTCCGCTGCCGGGCCCGCACAGACGCTCCGCCCATGCCGCCTCTGCTGCGCCGGGGCCACCACTGGGTTCGGCCTTGGCCCCGCTCTGCCCAATGCAAGCGCCACAAGCACGAGTGACATCGGCACAATCACACAATGGCAGCCAGGCCCGCGCTGGCCCAGCACAGCCCCATCCCCCGCACAAGGCCCGCGGCTCTCTCAGGCCCTTGGTGCTTCCAGCCTTGGGCAGGGCCCGGCCCGGGCACGAGGCCAAGGAGCCGCTGCTGCCCTGAACCGCCGCCAGCTCGGCCTGACCTGGAGCTCAGGGCGCTGCGAGCTGCGGCTGAGGCCGGCATGGAGCAGGGACCCCCCTGCAGCCCCGGCAGGAGCCCGGGCCGGAGCAGGGGATGCCTGAGACAGGCCCCGAGCCCGTGGCAAGACCCTGCAGAGCCATGGAAGCGGCTCCTGGCGGCACTTGTGAGGCCGTGCGGGATCCCCGCTGCAGCAGCCCGTTCCTGAGGGACTGTGTCCCGTGGGAGGGACCCCGGGCTGGAGCAGGACAAGGATTTCTCTCCCTGAGGGGGAGGCAGTGCCATGAGCTGAGTGTGACCCCATCCCCTATGCCTCTGGCTGGGGAGCAGGGAGGGAATGGGGGATAAAGGGAAGCCCGGGAGGGAGGCAAAGGTGGGAGGAAGATATTTCCGTTGGAATTACTTCGCTTCTCATTCTCGTGCTCTGATTTGTTCAATTCAGTTTCCCCAAGTCATGTGTGTTGTGCCCGTGAGCAGTGACTGAACTCTCTGTGCCCTTATCCAGACCCTCGAGCCTTTCTTCTTGTGTTCTGTTCCCTGCCCAGGGTGAGGAGGGCACTGACAGAGAAGTTCTGGCCTCTTTCCAGCATCTCCTCCTCCGGCCCGGGCTCCTGCCGGGGCTGCAGGGGGGTCCCTGCTCCATGCCGGCCGCAGCCGCAGCTCGCAGCGCCCTCACCTCCAGGTCACGCCGAGCTCCCGGCAGTTTGGGGGAGCAGCGGTTCTTTGGCCTCCAGGACAGGCCAGGCCCAGCGCCGGGGCTGTTCCTGTTCCGACTGAGACACCGCCCGAGGGTGCATCCGAAACGCTGTCTCAAATTCGAATGATGCAGTCGCCGCGATTGGCTGCTTTCCCCCGTCACTCCTCTTTCCCATGGGCTGATTAATCAGGACGGGAGTGAGGCACGGTCCCGATGGGACCCGCTCCGCTTTTCTCGGATCGGCACCGCTGGGCCGACAACGTCTCTGAAGCCCCGCAAGCGGCGGCAGCGGCCGGGGCCCGGGGAGGCGGCATCGGCGGAGCTCGGAGGCGGCGGCAGCGCAGGTGGGAGCCGCGCTGGCTTCTGCCGGGGCTCGGGGCTGGCTGCGGGCCGAGGGGGCGGCAGCAGGGGGCTCTGGCGGCTTCCTTGTGCCGTGTCCGGCCCGTGTTGCCGCTGGGCTGAGGCCGCTGCGGGAGCGGCTGCCCGCGCTCTCCTTGCCGCTGCTGCCTGGGCAGGAGGCGCTGCCGGAGCAGCGCTGCCTCGTCCCGCTTGCTGTCGGTGGCACAGAGGTGGCTGCCGTGTCCCCGGGAGTGTGCGGGAAGATTGGCGTGGCCAGAGGTTTGTGTCCGCAAAGGAGAGCGAGGAGTCCCGTAAAAGCAACTTGATTCGTGACCAAAGGGAGAGGCCACGGGGCATTTCCCATGGGGTCTCTAAAACGCAGCCTCCTTTTTTATCCGAATTTTCCCGGCCTCGTGTCCCTCTCCCTTTGCCGACTGGTTGAGGTACTTGAAAGGTCCAGACTTCGCGATCCGCCTTCTGCGTGTCCCCCTTAATATGCACCCCGCTTTTTTGTAGCATCCGATATTCATGGCTCTGCTAAGAGTTTGCTCTTCTTGAAGTTAAGGAATTTATCCGGACCTTGGCTGAGCAGGAGTCTGTGTCATTTAGTGACATTTTCTAAAATGGATGTTTTTTCCTGTTGCTTCCTTATCTACAAGTCCCTGGCTCCAATCTCCAAGCAGATTCACACCATCTCTTTGTTAAGACGCATCCATGTTATTCCTTTCAGTCCTTCTTCTGCCTATTTTCTCAGTAACTGTCATTGCAAAGATTTAATTACTGTTGACTCAGATTCTACTTCTTGGGTGTTCTCTGGTTTTGGGATTATTCTCAGTGACCCCATTCTGTGTCCTTCTGTAGCCATTTCTGGATCAGGAGGCCTGGCTGCCTCCTGCATCCCCTTGCTCAGCTGCGGAATGAGCTGCACTCAGCGAGGTGTTGTGCATGGTAAAAAGATGAGAGTTGCTGTGGCACATAAGAGGAGAAACAGCATTCATTTAACCCATGCTCTGCCAGGAAACCATGAAAACGTGTTCCTTTCCCATCCTTTGCTCATTTGGACCAGTACATGAGCTACTTTGTTCTTTCCTTTGTTATGTGTTTCACCATTTTTCTGTTGTCCTCTATTTGCCAACAGCAGTTTGAGTAATTATATTTTCCCCAAACTCCGCCACATTCTGCTTTTTCTAATTCCCTTTCCTTAATAAGTGTGTCTTGTGACACTTTTCCCTTCTCCTGCCCTTGCAGACCCTTCCATAAACACATTTTCTCCCTCAGACCAGGGAATGTCTCCTTAGTCTCTCCTAGCCTGGGTCTGCAGCTCTGTCACTTGATTGCAGTCATGGGTTTTGATGCCCAAAAGATAGGCTGGAAATAAATCCCCACAGACCGATGTCTATAGAGCAGGGATTTGTTTATTGCAGTGCTGATGGTGAGGGGGATTCCTCCTCCTGACTCACCCACCCTTGTCAAGTGCTGTGGTACATTTATACAGTAAATTATGCTTAATGTTGCTTTTGTCATTGCAGCATCGCTGCATACGGCTGGGAATCATTTACATAGCACGATCTCATGGGTATTAGATAACTTTTTGTACTATGCTTGCTGTTCCCCAATTCGGGGTCTTTGGGGGTCTTTGATGAAGGCTTCTAAAGTCGTCTTTGCACTTGAACTTCTCAACTTTGTCTTCGAACATGTGTAGTTATGGTGCTCCTTGGTCCAGCTGGTCTTAACCAGTCTAAATTCTTTGTTTTGTGGCTAATTGGCTTGTTCTTGTAAACTTCTCGTTAACACTACACTTACCTATCTCTGAAACCATACACCTGGTGAGTTTTTTTTCTCTCCTTTTGTCTATTCAGCATTTAAGGAACTGGTTAACTATATACTGGCCTTCACATTGTATAAAAGAAGTTATTTGTATCAGGTTATATATGGGTATCAAAAGTTATGATTCAGGCTACATAAGTAAAAACTATGATTCTGTCTATATAAGTATAAAAAGTTATGCTTCAGGTTATATTGATAAGAAGTAATGATTTAGGTTATATTGATATTAGGTTACATAGATATTTTATAATTCATGTTAGATAAGCACATTGTAACTGTTATCTGGGTTATATAGGCATCAAATCTCTCCTTTTCTTTACTCCTTTTTGAATCTTTCACATGTATTGTGGTGTCTGTGTGTATTTCTCTAAAATATGGGGTTTTTTTTCTTTTTATATCTTAACTGGTAAGTTTTCCAGTCATCCTAAGAAGTTGTAGTTTGTTCGTAATACCACAGGAAACATTGACTGAATACACAGGTACAGAAAATTATTATTTTTCAGGTTTAGTCTTTCAGTATTAACAGCCGTTGCAGTCTGTCGTTTAACACGAGATTTCTTGACTCGGGTATCATGAATCCAGGTAGGTCTCTCTTTTACATGAAGTGCTGTGAAAGTCATCAGAAGGACTTGAAAAGGTCCGTCCCACTTCTCCTGTAGAGGATCACCTGGAAAATTCTTAACATATACCCAGTCACCAGGATCAATTGCATGCAATTTATGGTTTGGTTGTTTAGGCTGATTTTCAAATACTGTATTAAATTTATGATGCAATTGTTCGTTTATTGCTTTCAAATATTCACAGATATATTGATTGCCTACTTGAGTCAAATTTTCATCATGAGTGGTATTTAGTAGAAGGGAATGCCTCTGGGCAACCAGAAGAGGTGTCAGTCAGTACTAATAGATACCTGAAACTCCCCTTCCTTGGGAGTTCAGAAAAATCTATTTGTTGTATTTCCCCTGGAAATGTTCTTCTGTCAATCACTCCTTGTTGTAGTTTGACTGTTTTATTTGGATTGTTCTTCAAGTAAATGTCACATTGTGATGTTACTTCTTTAATGACTTTTAACAAACATGGGCCTGCAGCTCGTGTTTTGAGATATTGGTAGAGAGCGTCTACTCCCCAATAAGTTTTATTATGTTCAGATTTCACATAGTGTTTCAAAGCTCTCTCAGGTATTACTAATTTGCCAGTTTCTAACTGCCCCCACCCATTTTCTAGAAGTTTTGCTCCATTATCTTGCATCCATTTGTAATCTGATGGTTGATAATTTATGGGTTGTCCAGTATCTATTGCAGTGGGTATTAATGCAGTCACTACTGGCTCTTTTCTCTCAGCGGCCAGCCTGGCTTCATAATCTGCCATTCTGTTACCTTCTTCAGGGAGTGTTACCTCTAGAGTGTCCCTGGCAATGCATAATTGCTGCGTGTGATGGGAGTTTCACCGCTCCAAGGAGTCTGAGGATGTTGTTTGTATGTTTGACAACTTTCTTCTGAGCTGTTAAGAGTCCTCTTTCTTTCCAAATTGCACCATCAGCACGGACAATTCCATAAGCATATTTGGAGTCTGTCCAAATATTGATGATTTTTCCCTTGGCTAGCTCTAATGCTTGGGTTAGAGCTGAGAGCTCAGCCTTTTGTGCTGAAGTCCCTGCAGATACTGAATGTGACTGGATTACCTTAGAGACAGTGGTCACAGCATACCCAGCCGTCCGTGTCCCTGCTTCCATGAAACTGCTGCCATCGGTGAACCAGTTGTGGGCGTCTGGGAGCTGTTCTTCTTTCAGGTCTGGGCAGCTGGAGTGCACAGCCTTGATGGTTCCCAGGTATTCGTGTACCACTGGTTCAGCTTCAGATTTTCCTTGCAGAAAGGAAGCAGGATTGACAGTGTTAATTACTTGAATGTCAATGTCATCAGATTCGGCCAGAACTGCCTGATACTTCAGAAATTTTGAAGGAGATAACCAGTGATTTCCTTTTTGTTCTAGGACAGCTGACGCTGTGTGTGACACTAGAACAGTCGTTTTTGTCCTAGTGTGAATTTTCTTGCTTTTTCAATGTTCATTATGACTGCTGCAGCTGCTCGGAAGCAGGTAGGCCATGCCTTGCTCACAGCATCCAGGTGCCTGGAGAAATATGCTACTGCTCTTTTGTAGGGGCCCAATGGCTGTGCCAAGACTCCCAGAGCTATCCCCTGCCTCTCGTGTGAAAACAGCCAGAAAGGTTTACTCACATCAGGAAGTCCAAGGGTTGGGGCTCTCATAAGTTCCTGTTTCAATTCTTTGAAGGCCTTGTCAGCTTCAGGGGTTCATACCACAGCATTTCTAGAAATCTTTACTAGTTTATGTATAGGTTTCACAATTAGTCCATAATTATAGATCCACAACCAGCACCAACCTGTCATTCCAAGGAAAGTGCCAAGCTCTCTTACAGTTTGTGGCTTAGGTGTTTGGCAGATGCTTCTGTCCGTGCAGTCCCCAGAGATCGTTGTTTTCCAGAGATCTCGTATCCGAGGTAGGTCACCTTGTTGCAGGTGCTGTTGCATCAGCTGAGCTTTCTGTTGAGACACTCGATAACCATTTAATCTCAAAAAGTTCAACAGGCTCACTGTGCACTCAAGGCACTCTTTAACAGTTTTTGTAGCAATAGTAAGTCATCTACAATATTTGTTCTAGATAGGTGTTATTATTTCCTTCCCCCAACTCAATTGTTAACTCCAATGCTAAAACAAATTTGTCTTCTGGCACTTTAATATTTTTTTCTTCTTCTTTAAATTAAATTGTTGTTTCTAAATTTTTGAGTAAGACTCTGTCTAACAAAGACTTAGGTGAATTAGGTAAATGGAGGAATTGATGTATTCTCATTCTTTTTCCAGTTTTGTATTCAAGTGGTTTTAACAAGAATGCATTTTCTGGTTGGCTCGTGGCTCTTTTGACCCTAATGTATAAAACTGAAAATGTGACTCCAGTATCAATTAAAAATTCAATCTCTTTATTATTGTTGTCTTTTAACCAGTGGATCTGCTAGGGCAGAATCCGCCAGTCCCCGTCACTCACTGTTATCTACAGCTGCAGTGATTGCTTCTTGCACTTGATTGGCAAGGCCGGGGCACTGGCGCTTCCAGTGATCCTCTTCTTTTCCAAATGCACACTGATTCAGTCCCAAACTGGGTTGTGATGGATTTGAGCCCCCCCTGCTGCTTCCACCCCTGCCTCTCCCTCTGCCTCAGCCTCGCCCCCCATTGTGGTGCTGATCTAGTGCAGCTGCTATAGCCATGGTCAGCTTTTTCTGTTCTTGCTTGTCCCTGTTGTTGGATACTCTCCGGGCCTCCCCCATTAACGCTTCCAGGTCTCTGCTTGCAGGCTCCTTCTTTTTCTGAAGCTTGAATCTGATGTTTTGGTTTGATTACCCTAACATTAGAGAAGCTCACTGCTGCTTTGCCGTGTCTGATGAGGAGTCTAGGGTTGTATATTTCTGCAGGGCTGCACGGAGTCTGTCTACAAAGGCAGTAGGAGACTCCTGGTGTCCTTGTTTAATCTGAAATATCATGGACCAATTTGCTGCTTTTGGGATAGCATTTTCCAATCCAATTTTAATTAAATTTTGATATTTAACTACCAGTGTATAATCTCTTTTGTTGTTGGGGTTCCATCTAGGATTAGAGGTGGGGAATGCCTGTTCCTGGGTCCCTTGTAAAGCTCCGCTGACAATTTGCCCTTGTACATGTGCTTTGGCTGTTTTTATTACTAGTTCTTTCTCTGTTTCTGTTAGCTCTGACAGCATTAAATCAACATCACCCCAGTCAGGCTCTTGGTTTCTTACAATTATTTCAAACCTTTTTGCAACTTTTTCAGTGTCTTCTCTGTAATTCCTAACTTCTCTCCAGCTATTCAGATCACTTAGTGGAAAAGGGAACTTTTACCCTCATTGCCTCCCCCCTGGGGCCTGTTACCTCTCTTAGAGGGGCTATCAGGGGCAAAGCCTTTTTCGCTTTACTTCTTGTCTGTGCTGTTATTGGAGTCCCTGAGCTCGTTCCTTCCCCAGGTTTAGCGATCTCGTCCTCACTACTGCTTGGGCTTGACGAGGGGGGAGCGATTGGAGGAGAGTGTGCAGCTGGCCTTGAATAGCTCGGTTGTAAATCCTGCACATCTATAACACTGTCTCTTTCATGCTTATCTGCTGACTTCCAGCACTTCTGGCCTATGCTGCAGGCAGAATAACATCTCTGTAATTTCTGTTTACTATCCTTTCCAATGTTAACACAAAAGGAGCCTCTGGAGCCAAATTGATGCCACTTTCCCTCTGCCACTCAGGTTTATTTCTCAGAATAAAAAGCATGCTGGCATAAACTCCCTCACTCCACTTTTGCTGTCTCCTTAAAAACAACATTAACTCCAATAAGGCATCATAATGTAAAGTCCCATTTACTGGCCATTTTTCTTCCAATTCTGATTTGTACAGGAGCTAGCACTGGTTACAGTATTTAATTAAATCTGCTTTTCTTATAGCTCCTCCTGGTCTATCTCCTAATTCTTTCCAGTGTGCTCGTATATATCCTAGGGGGCTTTTCTTTACTACTCCTTTGCTACTCACAGACCCCATTTTATTCTTGGCTTTTTCTACCCTCTCCACTGAAATGCTTTTCGACAATGTTCCACAACCGCCTATCAATTTTCTCCTTAACTCCCTAAATCTTGGGAGTCTTTAAGTACCTTCCACACACCAATTTTATAACTTTTAACAGTGCTCCAAAGTAACACAACTATGGGATGCTATACCAACACAGCATTCCACACACTAATTTTACAACTCTTAACACCACTCAAAAGCCACTGCACTAACACAGCTTTCTACACATCAGTTCTGCAACTCTTAAAACCGTTCAAAAGTCACCATACCGACATAGCATGACACACATCAATTTTAAAATTTTCAAAACTGATCAAAAGTCACCGTACTGACACGGCCTCCACACACAAAGCAAAGGAATTGGGGTCTTTTAAACGAAAGGGATGAAGCAAGGTATCACAGCAAGATGGGGCACAGATTAAAACTGTTAATAAAGCAAACTATAAAAAAAACTTCTGGAAAACACCCAAACAGTAACAGCTATAAACCAACACAAACAGTAAACACTTTTGACAGACACAAACATTAGCCAGGAACAGCTGTTAGCACACACACACACAAAAAAGAAACACTAATTTAATATAAATTACACAAAACAATACATATAATGATCAGACTTAAGATGTTAAAGCCAAGGCCATCAATAAAAAGTCATCAGACTTCTTTTGGGGACTTTAACCCCTTGGTACCATCTTTGGGGACTTTAAAGCCTTTTTCTTTTAGGCTCTAATCCCTTTGTATCATTTCAGGAATTTTTCCTGTGATCCTGTGCCCAGCCCATGTCACATATGTCTTATGGGAACTTCTTAACCAAGCAAACCAAGAATGTTTTAAATCAAGTTACAAATACCTTGAATTTTTGTAGTTGGTCAGTCCTTGCCTGCCCCCACAGAGAGCCGGTGAAGCATGGAGCCCCTTCCGAGAGAATCCCAGGGAGCGCCAAGGGAGTCCCAAACTCCAACAGATCCTGCAGCCAGGCAGAGAAGTCCTGCTGTGCCAGGTCACCAAAACTGATGCCTGAAAGACAGGCTGGAAATAAATCCCCACAGACCGATGTCTATAGAGCAGGGATTTGTTTATTGCAGTGCTGGTGGTGAGGGGGATTCCTCCTCCTGACTCACCCACCCTTGTCAAGTGCTGTGGTACATTTATACAGGAAATTATGCTTAATGTTGCTTTTGTCATTGCAGCATCACTGCATACGCGCTGGGAATCATTTACATAGCACGATCTCATGGGTATTAGATTGCTTTTTGTACTACGCTTGCTGTTCCCCAATTCAGGGTCCTTGATGAAGGCTTCTAAAGTCGTCTTTGCACTTGAACTTCTCAACTTTGTCTTCGAACATGTGTAGTTATGGTGCTCCTTGGTCCAGCTGGTCTTAACCAGTCTAAATTCTTTGTTTTGTGGCTAATTGGCTTGTTCTTGTAAACTTCTCGTTAACACTACACTTACCTATCTCTGAAACCATACACCTGGTGAGTTTTTTTTCTCTCCTTTTGTCTATTCAGCATTTAAGGAACTGGTTAACTATATACTGGCCTTCACATTGTATAAAAGAAGTTATTCATATCAGGTTATATATAGGTATCAAAAGTTATGATTCAGGCTACATAAGTAAAAACTATGATTCTGTCTATATAAGTATAAAAAGTTATGCTTCAGGTTATATTGATAAGAAGTCATATTGATGACTTGATGTTAGATAACATAGATATGCAGTGATTATACTGATGTTAGGTTACATAGATATCTTATAACTCAAGCTAGATAAGCACCTTGTAACTGTAATCTAGGTTATATAGGCACCAATTCGTTGGTCAAAGTCAAAAAGCAAGGTGTAATTTCAGTGCTGCATTTGCACAGGAGGCAAATAAAAGAGGCCAAACTCCAGAAATTCCTTGGCTGACAGGGTCAGAAAACCACCAGGGATCCCTTCAGGGGACCCTCCAGGAGCACAAAAGGACTGCGAGCAGGAGGTGGATGGGTGGCAATGAGTCCCAGGAAAGGTGATGTGTATGGATTAGTCAGGGAGTGCCTCATGATGAATATGTGTGATCAGAGTGGAACAAATAAAATACCCCGTTAGAAAGTTACAACACACACATGAGATTAAAGAAGGAATCCTTGGGGTGTGTCCATCACTGATAAAGAATGGCTTTTTTCCAGTGCTTCAAATTGTGTTAGAAAGGTCATTTTCTGGCTGATTTTGGTAACCTCCTCAGGCAGAGAAATCCTTGTCCCTCTCCAGCCCGGGGTCCCTCCCACGGGACACAGTCCCTCAGGAACAGGCTGCTGCAGCGGGGATCCCGCACGGCCTCACAAGTGCCGCCAGGAGCCGCTTCCATGGCTCTGCAGGGGCTTGCCACGGGCTCGGGGCCTGTCTCAGGCATCCCCTGCTCCGGCCCGGGCTCCGGCCGGGGCTGCAGGGGGGTCCCTGCTCCATGCCGGCCTCAGCCGCAGCTCGCAGCGCCCTGAGCTCCAGGTCAGGCCGAGCTGGCGGCGGTTCAGGGCAGCAGCGGCTCCTTGGCCTCGTGCCCGGGCCGGGCCCTGCCCAAGGCTGGAAGCACCAAGGGCCTGAGAGAGCCGCGGGCCTTGTACGGAGGATGGGGCTGTGCTGGGCCAGCGTGGGCCTGGCTGCCATTGTGTGATTGTGCCGATGTCACTCGTGCTTGTGGCGCTTGCATTGGGCAAGCTTCTGCCGGGGCTCGGGGCTCGCTGCGGGCTGAGGGGGCGGCAGCAGGGGGCTCTGGCGGCTTCCTTGTGCCGTGTCCGGCCCGTGTTGCCGCTGGGCTGAGGCCGCTGCGGGAGCGGCTGCCCGCGCTCTCCTTGCCGCTGCTGCCTCGGCTGAGAGATAATCTGATCCCAACCCATGGGGAATTTCGCGTTCCTTGTTTGGGTGGATTGGTTGGGGTGAAGGTCAGGAGCTGGAGCTGCCTACTTGGTTATTATTTCGAGGACAGCTTGTAATGGAATTATGCAATTCCATTTCTAAAGGGCTTCTCTGGCTCCTGAAATGAATACGTTCGGGTTCCTGGGGGCTGGTCCATGGTATTGTAGGATTTGTTCTGGGGCCGTTCATCTTCTCCCGTTTTTGGGTCGCTCCCTCCAGCGATGTGTGCATCAATTGACCACTTTTCTGTGATTAAATCGTCTCATATATGGATTCCTAACTGATTTCCTTGAACGTGTGGTAGCTGGAAACACCCAGTGGTCTAATACATCCTATATAACATAGACAATGCTACCGCATGTTGCCGTGGAGGGAGGAGTGTTTCCCCCTCACTTATTTTGGTGAAGCTGTCACAACATTCTCCATTTGCTGTTTTCCTTTGCCGCTTAACCAATTTCTGTGGCAGAGTCAGAAATGCTCACTGTGGGCTCTGCCTTTAGCTGTGCAAATTCCGTGTGTTCGAGCAGGCAGAGCTTGGGGTGAGGGACAGAGGGAATGAGCCGAATTCCTCCTGCGGGCAGGAAGCCCCTGGTATATTGGCCACACTTTGCCCCAGCAGTGTTAATTTGCATTTCTAAAGCTCTTTCACTGACTGCCGGGAACCAAAGATTCTCTTCCTGGGCTATTTATGAGTTCAAAGGTTTCAGAGTGAAGAGAATAAACCTCTTCTTGTTTTGCAAAATGCAGCCTGAATTTGAACATCGAAAGACCCCCACCAAAATTTTGCCGTCAAAACAGCCACGTGCACACATGCACACAAAACGCCAAAGCAATACAAAGTTTTCCTACTTCTTCCCCCAAGACTAAAAGTTGCACCTGGGAAGTCCAAATCTGTGGGGCTTCCGACACCTTGAGGCCAGGCTGAGGGGTCCCCCCGTGCTCAGCTCTGCTGGCGCCTGTTGCTATGCTCAGGGACACTTGCAACGGGCCATGCCACTTGGCCACCAGTGCTGCTTCTTTGCACTCCTGGAACACGACCCAAAGTCCTGCTTACATGTTGTGAGCAGCAAAGTGCCAAGGCAAGCTCTGTGCCAGCCGAGCTTCCTGGGCAAGAGATTTCACAGGAGACAGGATTCTGGCCACAGACTGTTTGAAATAGACATCCCTTATCTCCAGCCCCACACCAGGTGGAGAATTCCCAGGGTAAGGAATTCCAGACACCAATTGCAAGGGAGATAACTGAATATCTGCCCTTGGTCTGGCTCTTATTCTCGCCAAAGCAAATGGCAGAAGCCGTACCCATGGCATCTTGGTTTCTGTCAGCAGCTTCAAAAGGTGTTTCTTTCTCCATTCATTCTTTCTACCACATCTGAGCTCTGGGGTTGCCAGGGGTTTTGGAGGTCCCATTGTGTTCCTAAAGCAGTCATAACTCCCTGAAAGATCTTTCCTGTAAAATGAGTTCCCCTGTCTGAGTCTATTGCTTCCCAGTTCCTAACCTTGGAATTATTGGTCCTAAAAATCCCTTAAGAACTGATCCAGTGGTGGCTGCAGCAGTGGGAAATGCTTGTGCCAGCCTGTGAGCTGCCACGCTGTTAGCAGAAGATATTGAAGCCTTGGTGCTCAGGGCATTTCAGTGCCAGGCTCTTGCAAGCACACGCAGCTGCGGGGTTTGAGCTGAGCATGGGGGCGGTGACCTGCGCTTTGTGCCATTCCCTTTCCTTAACAACAGCGTGTCTTGGGACTCTTTTCCCTTCTGCTGCCCTTGCAGACTTTTCCATAAACACATTTTCTCCCTCAGGCCAGGGAATGTCTCCTCAATCTCTCCTGTGCCAGGTCTGCAGCTCTGTCAATTGAATGCAGTCATGGGTTTCTTCTCAGGCCCCCTGTCCAGGGCTGTGATTGGGGGATTGGCAGAACTGGCCCCGGGATGGATCGGGAATGGGGACCCCCGTGTGTCCCCCCGTTTCACCCCGCTCAGGGGGGCCTTGGGAAGCACCTGAACCCCAGAACGGCACCCAGCGAACCCCAAAGGGTGCTGGGACCCCCCTGTTTTGCCAGGGGAATTTAGGGAGGGGCCGCGTGGGGGGCACCCAGGTCAGGCCAAGAGCCCAGCGCTGCCCCAGCCTGACCTGCCCCAGCTCCACCCCGGCTCCTCTCGTGGGATGCGATGGCCTTGGGAAAAGGGGGTGGGCGCTGGGCCCGGGGGGAGCAGGAGGAGGGATGGAGGAGGAGAAGGAGGAGGAGGAGGTTGAGTAGGAGAAGGTCCGGAGAGCAGACAGAGGCAGAATTAGGAAGAAGGAGCGATGGAGGAGGAGCTGGGGGAGGAGAAGCGAGAGGAAGAGGAGGGAGAGAGGAAGGGGAGGAGCAGGAAAAAGAAGGAGCAGCACAACATGCACAAGGGTCGCTGCCTGCTTTGTCCGCTGAGGATCCGGGAGCATCGCCCCCCCTCTCCCCCATATACTGCAGGTGAGCGGGGAGGGGGAGCTCGCCCTAAATCTTCTGGGGAGTCCCCGAGGGGCTTTTTTTCTGTGGGTTGTTTGGAGCTCGCAGTTTCCAGGTTTGAGCCTTAAATATTGTTAAGGGTCGCTGTGAGGGTTTCATTTTGTGGTGGGGGATGTTTGGATCCTGCGGGACCCCAAAGCTGAGCCGCAAGTGCCCCTTTGGGGGATATTTTGAGGGTTCTATGTTGTGATCTGGTACCGGGGTGGGAGGGGGACGTTGGTCTTAGGGCCTCCCCGGGAGAGCGCTGGAGGGGTACACTGGGAGCCCTGGACTGGAGTGAGGGGAGAGGGGCGATCTTGGAGCGGGGAGATCCCTGTCAGCTTGGAGTGGGGGGGAGCGTGGGGGGGAGCCTGGATAAAGGGGAATCCCTTGGATCCCAGGACGTCCAGATCAAAGAGTGAGGGAAGAAAGGATCACTGAGACCCCCAAAACCCCCTGGATCACCTCTAAGCAGGACCCCAGAGAGGAGGAACTCCAGGAGCCACGGGATCCCCATCAGCTCAGGGGAGGGAGACCCCCCCGTAACCCAAACGTGGAGACATCAGAGGGGGAAGCCGTGGGAGGGTTTTCTTGGACTGAATCATTGTGGTTTGGTGTTTCTATGGACACAAAACCCCCAGACACTACAAAACTGGACCTGGGCATCTGGAACTGTCAAGACAAGGCGCTCATCCCTTGTTTTTTCCCCAAACCAGAATCTGTCATTCCCAAGCCGTGTCCAAATGGAAGAGGAGGAAAAGCCTCAGAAATGCCGCACAAGGAGGGGCTGCAAACCCAGCCCAGGGAGCTGTGAGGAGGAAAGACCCTCCCTGTGCCAGGAAGGCGGCTGGAGATCCAGGCAGAGCTCAGAGCTGGTGGAGAAGCCTCAGGTCAGGGAAAAACCACACAAGTGTCTGGAATGTGGGAAGAGCTTCAGCTGCAGCTCCCACCTGAGCCGGCACCAGATGATCCACACTGGGGAACGGCGCTATGAGTGTGGGGAATGCAGGAAGAGCTTCAGAGACAGCTCCAAACTGATGCAGCACGTGAGAATCCACACTGGGGAAAGGCCCTACGAGTGTGTGGAATGTGGGAAGAGCTTCAGCCGGAGCTCCCACCTGATGCAGCACCAGATGATCCACACTGGGGAACGGCCCCATGAGTGTGGGGAATGTGGGAAGAGCTTCCGCCTGAACTCCCACCTGATCCAGCACCAGAGGATCCACACTGGGGAACGACCCTATGAGTGTGGGGAATGTGGGCAGAGCTTCAGAATCAGCTCCCACCTGATCCAGCACGTGAGGATCCACACTGGGGAAAAGCCCTACGAGTGCTTGGAATGTGGGAAGAGCTTCAGCCATATCTCCAGCCTGATCCAGCACCAGGTGATCCACACTGGGGAACGGCCTGATGAGTGTGGGGAATGTGGGAAGTGCTTCAATTCGAGCTCTAACCTGAGAAAACATGAGCTCATCCACACTGGAGAGAGGCCCTATGAGTGTCCTGAGTGTGGGAAGAGGTTTCAGAGGAGCTCCACTGTCCTCGTGCATCAGCGGATTCACACAGAGGAGAGGCCCTTCCGCTGCCCCGACTGCGGGAAGGGCTTCCAACGTAACTCCAACCTCATTCAGCACCGGCGCATCCACACCGGTGAGAGACCCTATGAGTGTCCTGAGTGTGGGAAGAGATTCTCCAGGAGCTCTCACTTGACCCAACACCAACAGAGGCACCACTAACGGAGGCCCTGTGGGTGCCCCAAGTGCAGGCGGAGCTTTGTGCACTGCTCCAGCTCCATCCCCCATGGGAGGATTTGCATTGGATGATCCCCAGTGACCCCTGTTGGGCAGAGCCCTGGTGACCCCCTTTCCGGGTGTTGGAGGTTGGATTTAGTTTTTTTCCTCAGGAATTTTTTCTCCCATGGGTTGCTTAGACACAAATGACTGAGCTAATTGCTGAGTACTCAAGAGAACAAAGCACAAGGCTAGGGCCTTTCTCCTTGGCAGGGTGCGGCAGAATTGCCCCTTATGGAAGCAGGGCTTGACAACGCGAGATTTTGGAGACTGAAAAGCAAGGGCCGGGGGGGGGGGGTCATGCTCTTGCTCGGGACCCTCGGAGCTGGACGGTCGGAGCCGCTGTCTGCTGAACCCACGGCCCCCTGAGAAGCCAGCACAGAGGTGCGGGTCTGTCTGCAGTGAGTCTTTTCCCTCTCTGCCCCATCGGGAGCTGCCTGCCACCAGCCTGTCTCTCCCCCCGCTCCTCCTCACCACTCCGAGTTTCTTCGCTACATTGTAGCGGGCCTCCCCCTGCACTTCGAGACCACTTACCATCCCAGCTCCGAGACCACTTACCATCCCAGCTCCCTGTGTCCGGGGATCCTGCTGCGGCACTGACACCAGCTGCCCACCACCCCCCCCCCGCCCCCGAGCATCTGTGGAACAAAGGCTCTCCTCCATCCCTCTGTGCCTCGGGCAGCCACCATTTGCCGTGTGCTACCTGAGCTCACGCCAGAGCGCCCCCTGCAGCCACCGGGGAATCATCACACCCAGAGCGCCCCCTGCAGCCACCAGGGAATCATCACACCGAGAGCGCCCCTGCAGGCTGTGACTGGAACTGCACCAAAAGGAAAAGGTGCCTGAAGCCGAGCAGGCTGCCACTGGGTTTCTGGTTCTGTTGGTTAACGTTATAGTTGTTGTTATTTGTTATCCTTGTTTTAGATAGTAGTAAAGAACTGTTATTCCTATTCCCATATCTTTGCCTGAGAGCCTCTTGATTTCAAATTTATAATAATTCGGAGGGAGAAGGGTTACAGTTTCCCATTCCAAGGGAAGCTCCTGCCTTCCTTAACAGACACCTGTCCTTCAAACCAGGACACCAGGTGATCCTCACTGTGTGTGTGGAAGGTGTTGGAGAGATTTCTTTCCCTTGTCCTTGTGCTGCTGTGATTTGGTTGGGAATAAATTCCCTCCCTGTGCCCAGGCTGGGTCTGTGTTGCCCCTGACGGTGCCTGGGGTGGGATTTAAGTAGGGCCCAGTCACTCCCAGTCTCACCCAGTATGATCCCATTATGGGCTCAGACTCTCCCTGTATGGTCCAAGTCACTTCTAGTTTGAAGCCGGTCACTCCCAGTCCCTCTCTGCAGGATGCCATTTGCTCCCCACATGGTCCCAGTTGCTCCCAGTTACCCAGGATGGTTTCATTCACTCCCAGTATGATTCCAGTAGGATCCCAGCCGCTCTCAGATACTCACAGAATTATTTCAGTACTTTCCTGTATGATCCCTGTCAATTCCTGTCTCTCCCAGTATATCCCAGTCACCTCCAACAAGCTCCCAATCACTCCCAGGATGTTCCCAGTCACTCTTGGTCTCTTGCAGTGCATCCCCGTTGCCCTCAGTGCAGTACTCCCAGTTGCTCCCAGTAGATTCCAGCATGATCCCAGTTAGTCTCAGCCAGTCCCAGTTACACCCAGGGTGGTCCCAGTTGGTCCCAGTATGATTGCAGACTCTCCCAGTATATCCTAGTTTCCCTCAGCATGCTTGTAGTCATTCCCAGTTACATCCATTTGCCTCAGTAAGATTCCAGTTCCCTCCAGCACAATCCCAGTAACTCTCATTTACTTCCAGTTGCTTCCAGTATGATCCCAGTTTCCCCAGTTCTGCTCCCAGTAGCCCTCAGTGTGGTCCCAGTTCCTCCCAGTATAACCAGTTTCTCTGGTGCTCCCAGTTGCCCCTGCCTGGTCCCAGTATCTTCCAGTTGCTCCCAGTGTGTCCCCAGTTGGCTCCCAGCATGGTGCCAGTGGCTGCCAGTCACTCCCTGTATGGTTCCAGTCACTCCCAGTGGGATCCTGGTCACTTACAGTCACTGCCAGTATGATTCCAGTATGGTCCCAGTCACTTCCACTGTGTTCCCAGCCACTCCCAGTCACTTGCAGTAGGATCTCAGCTGCCCCCAACATGGTCCCAGTTCCTCCTAGTCACGCCCAGTATGATTCCTTTCACTCTGAGTCACTCTCAGTAGGAGTCCAGTATGGTCCCAGTCAATTCCAGTATGAACCCAGTCCCTCCCAGACAGTCCCTCCATGATGACATTTGCCAGCATTGAGATCCCCGTTGCTCCCAGTATGATCCCAGTATGAGTCCAGTCACCCTCAATATGATCCCAGTGACTTCCAGATACTCCCAGTTTGAATCCAGTTTGATCTCTGTCACCCCCAGTATAATCCCAGTCACTGCTAGATACTGCCAGTATTATTCCAGTCACTCCAGGTATGACCCTGTCAGTCCCAGTATGATCTCATTTGCCCCCACATTGTCCCAGTTGATCCCATTCACTCCAACTGCAGTTTCGGTCCCTTCCAATAAGATTCCAATCACTGCCAGTCTCTCCCAGTACATCCCAGTTGCCTTCAGCATGCTTCCAGTGTCTCCCAGTATCCCTCAGTGTGGTGCCAGTGACTGCCTATATGATCTGTGTTGCCCAAGTTCTGCTCCCAGGGGGTTCTCATCCTGGTCCCAGTCCATCCCAGCCTGTCCCAGTCCATCCCAGCCTGTCCCATTGCATTCTGGTCCCATCACAGCAGCTGTTGCCATTTCCTGGATCCTGCTCCCCCCTACCCCATTCTCGGGCACTGGGAACCCCCTGCACCCCCTTATTCCCCACCAACACCCCCTGCACTCCCTTTCCCAGGTATCCCCGTCCCCCAGCCCCTGCATCCCCTGTTTCCGTGATTCCGTGGACCCCCAGACACCCATTCCCGGCCATCCCGGGGCACCTCAGCCCCAGGCCTCCCTTTCCTGGGTAACCCGAAATGGGCATGGGGCTTTGCAGCCGCTCTGGGATTTATGATCACCCAAAGCAAAGGGAGGGAAGAGAAGAAAGAGAGAGAAGATTTGGAATCAGGGATCGGGGTCCCAGCACCCAGTCCTGCTCTGCCAGGGGTGGGGACCCGAAGCCACAGGAAAAATTGGATCTGCTGTTCCCGGTGCTACCCCTGGCTTTGGGCAGAACCCAGTGGGTTCCAAGCAGAGTTTGAGCGCTGGGCCCGGGAGTTCAGCACAGCCTGGCCCTGGAGTGTCCCGGAGGGGTCCCAGGAGGGGATCCAGGTGAATTCCCTGGAATTCCCTCTTTTCCCCTCCCCCCCGCGCTCCCTCGGGCACTTTTGCGTCTCTCAAGCTGCTGCACAGCTGCGATCGGTGACGGCTGCGATGGCTCCAGCGCTGGGGCTGGGGCTGCTCTTGGGGCTCCTGGGGGCACCGGCATGGGAGCAGTGCATGGTGAGTGGGACCCCCCGAAACCGGGACTCCATGAACCGCAATTCCTGGGCACGGGGACTCCCCTCTACCCCCTTCCCCTGCATCGTGACTGCCCTACACCTCCTTATCTGGCACGAAAATCCCCCTGAACTCCCATTTCTGTTCACCGGCACCCTCCTGAACCCCCATTTTTAGGCATCAGGGACTTCCTTGTAGTCCCTTCTCTAGCACCGGGACACCCCTGCACCCTCTTATCCTGGACTGGGACCCCCCCCCTCACCCCTGTCAGTGCTCTGGGACCCCCTGCACCCCTTCCCGACCTTCCCGCATTTCCCACACCCCAGACCTGCCATTTTCCTCGGCTTTTGGACCCCCTAGTGATTCCAAATTTCTGCTTCCCCCCAGTTCTCCATTCCCAGCACTTCCTGAGAGGGGGTTCCCGGCGGTCCTAGGGGTCCCAGGGGATCTCAGCCGGGATCCAGTGGGATCCAGATGAATTCCCTGGAATTCCCCTTTTCTCCCGTCTCGCTTTCACGTCTCCCAAGATGCACCCCCGGGATCCGCCCGCCTCTCCCAGCCCCAGACCCCCCTTTGCCATGACCCCGGGACCCCCTGGACCCCCATTCCTGCCTTTCCCAGCTCTCAAACTCCACTTCCCTCAACGCCGGGTACCCCTGGACCCCCTTTCCTGAGCACAGGGACCCCCTGGATCCCCCATCCCGCCTGTCCCAGTCCCTTCCTTCAACCTTGGACCCTTCCCAGTTCTCCCAGTTCTGCTTCCTGACCTTCGGACACCCCCAGACTCCCCAGTCTATACGTCCCCCCAGTTCTCCACCCCCTACGTGTCCTGCGGGGTGGATCCTGCGAGGTCCCAGGGTGATTCAGGAGAATTCCCAGGGTTTCCTCTGTCCCCTCCCCCTCCCCGCGCTGCCCCGGTCACTTTCGCGTCTTCCAAGCTGCGCCACCGGGATCCGCCTGGGGAGTGCTGAGTGCCCCCGGCACCGGGACCGCCCTGAATCGTAATTCCTGGACGTCGGAATTCACTGAGCGGCCGTTCCTGGGCACAGGGACCCCCCTGAATGTTCATTTCCGGGCACCGGGACTCCCCTGTACCCCTTAATCTGGTCCTAGGACCTCCCGAACCTGCATTTCCGGCCACCGGGACACCCCTGCACCCCTTAATCTGGCAGCTGGACTCTCTGAACCCCCAATCCTGGGCACTGGGACTCCCCTGAATCCCCATTTCCGGGCCCAGGTGGCCCCCTGCACGCCCTTATTCGGCACTGGGACCCCCTGCACCCCTCCCGGGCATCCCGCCCTTCCCAGACCCAGACCCGACCTTTGCCTTCACCTTTGCACCCCCCACATCTCCCAAATTTCCGTGTCTCCCCAATTTTCCACTCGCGGCTCTTTCTTAAGGAGGGTCCCGGAGGGTCCCAGCGGGTCCCAGGTGGTTCCCAGAGGACTCCAGGGCGGTCGTAGCGGGGATCCAGAGGGATGCAGACGAATTCTCTGGAATTCCTCCGTCCCCTCCCCCCACCTCGCTCCCTCGGGCTGTTTCGCTTCCGCGTCCCAACCTGAGAGACCGGGATCTGCCTGGTGACCGGTGACGTCACTTAAAGTTCGGGCAGGCATTGGTGAGCACGAAATAGTGAAGCCAATCGCGAGGCAGGCGATCGCTCTGGGGGCGGGGCGGGCGATGGCTCCAGCGCTGGGGCTGGGGGTGCTGTTAGGGCTCCTGGGGGGCCTGGGAGCCCCGGGGACGGCGACGAAAGGTGAGTGGGACCCCCGGCGCCGGCACCTCCCTGAACCGCAATTCCCGAGCACCGGGACCTACCTGAACTTCCATTTCCGGGCACTGGGAACCCCCTAAACCCCCATTTTTGGGACTGTGACCTCCCGTTCCATCCCTTTCCTCCAGCACTGAGATTCCCCTGCACCCCTTTATCTTGCACCAGGACTGCCCTGAACCCGCATTCCTGGGCACAGGAACTCCCCCTGAACCCCTATTCTGGGGCAGCGGGACCCAACACATCCCTTTATCCAGCACCGGGACCCCCGAACCCCCATATCCAGGATCGGGACTCCCCGAAACCCCCCAATTCCCATGCAGGGGGACCTCTGCTGCACCCCCTTATCCAACGGCAGGACACCACTACAGTCCCTTTCCCTGTCATCCCACCTGTCCCAGACCCCAGACTCCCCTTTTTTCTTGACTCTAGGACCCCCTGCACTCCTGTTGCAGTTTAGAAGTTTGGGGAATTGAAACTGGGCGGAAACTTGTAGTGGTTTTATTTTGCCTATTTGAATTTTTTTTTGGTTAAACGTCAGCACACTTACCAAAACTATTTGGTTTTTGTTGTGAGATAAGGATTAATAGTAGGCAAAGTATGTTTATACTTTAAGGAATATAAAAGGAATTTATTAACACCCTCAAAACAGGAATAATAATAGTAATCAGGAATCAGAACAAAACCTTTAGAACACCTTCCCCCTCCCCCAAATTTCTTTCCCACTGACCATACAAAAGGCAACACTTCAACTTATAGTTAAATACCACCTCTGGAAACAGTTCTTTTCTCAGTTCATGTAGGGAGAGAAGTTTTCTCTTGTTCTATAATGTTGATTCTCCATAGGAAACATAGTTCCTATGGTTGTCAGCCTCCCAGTAAGCAACCCCGCGAAGGAAAAGATTTGCTTTTCTGGAACCCTTCCCACTTCAGTAGCTTTCCCAGGGCTACTGCCAATGGACATATGATAGTCATTGAGGTACTCTTTGAGGATGAACATTTCTATTACAGTGGTAACGAAATCCCCTTTCTTCATTATCGGCAACACAAATCTTCTATTATTCCCGGGGCAAGGAAATCTTATACACAAGAGTCTTAGCCCACTGCTTATACCTAGAACATTACATCCCCCTTTTTTCACCCCTCTTAAACCATAGTTCCTGTATTACAGGGTATATTATAGCTGAGTTTATCAACTTGTTTTTACAAGAGAATTTTCAACTTCAAGGGACTCCTCATCTCTTCTGTTTCTAAATATAAGCTTTGCTACATTCATTAACTTGGAGTCTTTATGTTGTACCTGTTGTGTCTTCATTCCTTTTCTTTCTGTGTGGGGGGAAAACGGATGTTTTCAAGTCCCATCCAGATATTGAAAGAAAAACAGTTAATTTGTCTTTCAGCCGGGTGATGGTCCCATGACCTCCGCCCGCGCTGTTCAAGTGTAGTACGTTCAGCATTCGAGCTGAGGGAAAGGAATTCGTCTGCACCGTTCTCCATCCAAGCCGCATCTCACCTGCAGGGGGCTGGCATGGCCATGTCTGAATTGTAGGGCATCGCCCGACCTCTCTCTCATGCTGAGCTGCGCCACGGAGCCGACCGGCGGGGGCACGTCCGGGCTGTAGGAGCCCAGCCTGAGCTCTCTCTCTCTCCCGCACCAGACTGCAGAGAGGTCGGCGGGCTGCGTCTGGGCTGCAGAGGGTGGCGCGGGGGGAGTCCGCCTGTGCTGTTCTCTATCAGGAAGCTCAGCCTGAGCCTCTCTCCCGTGCCGAGCCACACCGCAGAGCCAGCAAAGCTGAGTCACCTCAGCCTGGGGCAACAGAGCGGGGCCCAGAGCCGGGCCCGGCACCACCTACCGTAGTTGGCATGTCAGCTTGGCTGAACTGTTTCTGCCAAGAGTCAAGACCAGGTCTACCCATTCCCCCTCCCCCCGCACCATCTCGGCGGACAGCCATGCTGCGTGGCTTAGCCGGACCTCATCCGATGGCGCGGGGGGAAGAAAGCAACGTGTTGTCTCGGTTCGCCGGAAGCCTAAAAGAGAACTTCTTCAGGTTCTCTACTGGATTTTGTGAGTTCTGGAGGTGGAAACTGTAATACCTTCTTTTGGATACCTAATTTCCGGCTCCACCTCCTCCTTTCTGTACCGGGAGTTTTCAATTAAAGTTATCCCACGACAACTCCCATTCCTGCTTTTCCCAACCCCCTCTTCCCTAAACATTAGGGAATATGTACCTCCCTTTCCTTGGCACAGGAACCCCCTTGGCACAGGAACCTCATCCCACATTACTTAACCCCCCTTCCTTGACCCTGGGACCCCCCTGAACCTCAATTCCTGGGGATGGGGACTTGCCTGCAGCCCCTTATGTGGGACTGGAACCTCCCATGCACACCTTTATCTGGTTCTGGGATCCCTGCTCCCCAGACCCCCTTCACATGTTCTGGGACCCCCCTTCATGCCCTTGTTCGGCATCCAGACCTCCCTACACCCCCATTCTTGGGCACTCAGACCCTCCTAGACCCCCTTATGTGGTAGCAAAACCCCCCTGAACCCCCATTCCCATGCACAGTGACCCCCTGTGCCCCCTTATCCTGCACTAACATCCCTCCTGCACCCACTTCCCGGGCATCCTGCCTTTCCCAGCTCCCTCCCTTTTCCTTGACCTCTGCACCCCCAGGCCTCCCAAATTTCTGTGTCCCCCCAGTTCTCCCTTCCTGGCACTCCCAGAAGGGGGTAGGTCCCTGGTGGCTCTCTGGGGGTCACAGTGGGGATCCAGTGGGATCCTGGTGAATTCCCAGGAATTGCCCTTTTCCCCCCTCCCTACACCCCACCCCTACCCCAAACAAAGCACTGTGCTGGCTCCAGCTCTGGGTCTGGGAGTGCTCTTGGGGCTCCTGTGAGACTTGGGGGTATGGCAAGAGGTGAGTGGGACCCATGGTACTGGGACCCCTTTAACTTTCATTTCTGGGCATTGGTGTTCTCCTGAACCTCTTATCCCTCAGCACTGGGACCCACCTGCTCTTCCCAGCCCCTACATCCCCTGTTCCTCACGGGGAGAACCCCCGTGACCCCCATTCCTGGCCACCCTGGGTCTCCCCACCCCATGATCATCCCCCATTCCCAACACTTGGACTCCCTGGTTGACCCTTTCCTGGGCACAGGGATCCTCTGGACCCCCCATCCCGCCTCTCCCAGTCCCTGCACCCCTCTGTCCTTGATCCTGGGACCCCCAAAGCCCTTTCTGGTTCTCCCAGCTCTGACAGTTCTCCCTGTCCTTTATCTTTGAGTCATCCCCTGGGTCCCCCAGACTCTCACCTTAGGCTCCCCCAGACTCCCCAAATCTCCTTGTCCCCCCAGTTCTCCACTCCCTGCGTTACCTGCGAGTGGTGGTGTCGGAGCCTGGCCCGGGGCTCCCCCAGTACATGGCCGTGGCGTTTGTGGACGGGATCCCCTTTGTGCGCTACGACAGCGAGCGGGGCCGGATGGAGCCTCAAACACTGTGGGTGGCGGCCGGAGCTGAGCCGGGATATTGGGATATGGAGACCCAGGTCAATGAGAGGAACCGGTATTTGGATCCCATCCGGCTGAAGAATTTGCAGGTCCGGTACAACCAGAGTGGGGGTGAGTGGGGGAAGCCAAGTGCTGTGGGGGATCTCTGGGGCTGGGTTGGGTTCTGTGGGGCTGGAATGGGGATCCATGGGCCTCCAAGGGGCTGGGATGAGGCTGTATGGGACTGGGACACAATTCCATGGGTCTCTGTGGGTCCAATCCTACGCCTCCCAGGTCTCCACACAATGCAACAGGATTTCGGCTGTGACCTCCTGTCCGACGGGACTGTCCGTGGATCTGATCGGCAAGGCTACGATGGGCAGGATTTCCTCTCCTTTGATCTGGGATTTGGGAGCTTTGTGGCAGCCGACAACATTGCCCAGGTCATCAAAAGGCAGCGAGAAACTGACGGGATCACAGTGGAGGAGCTGAAGTATGACTTGGAGCACCGCTGTGTGGGAGTGCTCCGGAAACACCTCAGATATGGGCAGGAGGTGCTGGAACGCAAAGGTGAGGGTGGAATTCCCATGAGCATGGGGAACATGGGATTTGGGAGGGTAGAATTAGGGAATGTGGGAGTTTCTATGGGAATTCTGTTTATCGATCTCATTTTTATCTGATTCTCAAGGGAATTCTGTGGCTAAATCTCACTATCTTTCCATTTCAATGGGAATTCCATGGATGCATCTCACCATTATCCCATTCCAGACCCCCCTGATGTCCATGTGTCTGGAAAAGTGGAATACGGAATGCTGATCTTGTCCTGCCACGCGTACGGATTCTACCCCAGCACCATCGCAGTCAACTGGATGAAAGGGGATGAAATCTGGGATCAGGAGACGGAGTGGGGTGGGATCGTTCCCAACAGCGACGGCACCTTCCACACCTGGGCCAGGATCGAGGCGCGGCCGGAGGAGTGGGAGCAGTACCGGTGCCGGGTGGAGCATCCCGGAATGCCAGAGCCTGGGATCTTTGCCTGGGGTGAGGCTGGGAATGTGGGAATTGGGATTCTGGAATTTCCAAATGGGGATTCCCCCTGCTCCTCACTATCCCACGTTTCCCAGAGCCGAAATCTGGTGGGAATCTCACCATGGTGGTCCCTCTGTCTGTCATCGCTGCCATCGCCATCATTGTCCTCATCGGATTCATTGTCTGGAAGCTCCAACCCGGTAACACATGGGATGGGGGATCAGGAAGGGGCTTTGATCTGCCCAGCACCATTCCGGGAATGCCCCACCACGGGTGCTGATCCCACTGTTTTTCCACAGGGAGGAGGGACAGGAATGGATACGACGCAGCAGCCGGTGAGTACCAGTGGTGGATTCAGCTCTGGATCCCCTCAGTGCGGATCCCAGGATGGATCCTGGGGTTAATCCGGTGTGTGATCCATGCTGGAATCTCATAGATCTTCTTGTTCTGCAGGAACAGATGTGGTAACGAACAGTTCAACTGCAGGCACAGAGCGGGATCAGGGTGGGATTCCAGAGGGGGACTGGGTCAGGATGGATGGAGTGGGATAAGGGAGGTATTCCAGATCAAGGCAGGATTCCAGAACAGGATCAGGTGGAATTGTGGAGTGGGATCAGGGCTGGATTTTGAAGCAGGATCATGTGGGATGGATGGATCAAGATTGGTGTGGGATGGATGGAACAGGATCAGGTGGGATGGATGGAGCAGGATTGGGGCAGGATGGATGGAGTGGGATCAGGTGGGATCCCAGAGCAACTCCTGGTCTCCATGGGCTCCAGCCAGATCCATCCTACGGGATGGGGACAGGGACAGGGTTGACACCGTGACCCTCTCTCATCCCAGCAGGAATCACCACCTGAGTGATCCATGGAGCCGGATCCAGCCCCTTCCCTCTTCCGAGAAAGCCGAGAGCTGCCAGCAGAGCTCATCCCACTGATCAACTTTCCCATTTTCCCGTGTCTGAAGCCAAGAACCTCAATTGCTGGCGCTGTTTGCCTGCAGTGTGAGGATGTCCTGGCGTGGCGATGCCCCGGCTCTGGCGGGGCTGGGGTTCATTGTCTGTGCAGGGGCGGCTCTGGGGCCATGTTTGGGGCTGAGCTGAGCCCGGGGCTGAGAGCACGGACAGAGCTTTGTTCTCGCTGAGCTCGGCCACAGCCGAGGCCTTTCCTCCCCTGTGCGGCCGTGCTGGGGATGGGCTGGGGGTGCCGGAGAGGCTAGGAGGGGACACAGCCAGGACAGGTGACCCCGACTGACCCCAGAGATATTCCAGACCTTAGGGCATCATGCTCAGGGGGGAAGATGGAAGAAGGGGGGGACATTTGCAGTGGTGTTTGTCTTCCCAAGTCACCGTTCTGCGGGATGGGGCCCTGCTGTCCTGGAGGTGCTGAGCACCTGCCTGCCCACAGGAAGCAGGGAATTAATTCCTGGTTTTGTTTTGCCTGTCTGTGTGGCTTTTACTCTTCCTCTTAAACTGTCTTTATCTCAAACCACGCACTATCCAGCTTCTACTGTTCCTATTCTCTCCTCAGTCCTGCTGGTGGAGGAGCTCATTTGAGATCTTGAGAGCTGGGATTGGAACGTGCTGACTGAATTTGCAGCTGCTGGTGGTGGCTGAGGCTCCGGGCCATGGATCAGACTCTGGTGTGTGGAGGCCTGTAGGCCTGACAACCAGATTTCCACAAGGGCTCAGCCTGCCGACCTGATTTCTATGAAGGCCTACTGGAGCTGTGCCTTCACACGTACGGTGACAAATTTGCTGTCCCACAATGCCCCAGACTCCTATGTAGATATTTCCCTGTTCTGTTACCCTGATTGGCCCATTGGCCTTCCCACTCCTTGTACCCATAAAGTAGCTTTTCTAGAATGTTCTCCTCTATTTGATACCCCATTGGTTTGTACACCGTGGCCACTCTTTCTGTTTTTCCTCACTGGCTCCCCAACCTGTAAGTCACCCTTGTATCCCCTCTATGCCCATTCCTCATTGGATGTTGTTATTCCCACTCCCCTTAGTTTATAACAGTCGGGCTCTCCTCCGTTTCCTGTCTTTTGTCCCTGACCCCTTCTGGCTGGGTTCTATTCCTGATCCCTCTGGGTGACAGTAATAAACTTAGTTGGAAATCCATACAAAGACCCTTCCTGCTTCCTTTATGTCGAGTGTATGCAAGACCCTGCTGAATGAGTGTGTACAGTGTGGGAGTGTGTGGCCTCGAAGAAACCCTGCGGAGCATCGGTGCTGTGGAGATGCTCTCTTGAAGATCACGGCTCCGGCCGCTGGGCACATCAACATCAGCTGGACCATGACATCTATGTATCACTAACTACAGTTAGAAAATCATACCCCCCATTACCTCAATATGTTATAAGAAATTAACTTCGTCCCAACCAAAACTTCACCAAAAAGATTTCGACTTCAACACTAAAACACTCCTCATACTCCTCCCTCTAAACGTCGACTCTACTTCTTTCACTGACTTTAGAATCTCTAAACTGTATTTCTGTATGTGTCCTCACTCTTTTCTCTCTATATACAAGAAAAAATAGATGTCTGCAAGTTTCATCCAAGCACTAAATAAGTTAATCTCTCTCTCTCAAACCTTGCAATAGTCACATAATCTCTACCGCCGTTATTCAAATACAACATTTCAGTGTCCAGACTGAAAGGAAAGAAGAACCAAAGCTAGGCCCTGCCTGGCCATAGTTAAAATTTACGGTCAAGCTGTATTTAAACCAAAAAGCTCCAACCCTCCTTTCCTCCCTGCTCCCTCTAAAGAGGAGGGGGGGAAGACAAAGACCCAGTCTTATCAAAGAGTAAAAGCAGGAGACCAGCTTTCTCTGACAAACACAGGAAAACAAGAGAGCTAACCCAGATATCCCTTACTTATATATGGTTTTCTTACTAAAGACAAATCAACTTTTAGCTGGTTTACATACCAATCAATACTCACAACTACCTAATTACTAATTCTGTCTCAAGAGAAAAACCATACTACTTCCTATAAGATAAATCACTTCCAAAACTAACTTTTCCTAAACAAATCCAAAACACCTCGCCTTCAGGGGCAGGGCAGAACAGGAACCAGACATGGGGGAAGCTTCTGGAAGCTGCTCATGGAAGACAGCCCTGGAGTCACCCCATTTCCAAAACCTGACCACGCAAACCCAATACACTGGATCCAAACATGGATCATCCGTGAGAGGAAGGACGTATGCTAATGTCTTTGCAAATAATTTGATGAGTGTTAGAGTCTTTGAAATGGGTCTTAATGTCTCTACCAACTTCAAGAAGCAGGTTTGTTGCAGAGCCCAGACAGCTTGACTTCTGAGATAGACAAGGGTCTGCACAAGACTGAACTTCTGAATTTAGGAGTAAAACAGTAGGTTCAAGGGGGGATATGGGGTAGGTGGTTTGGGAAGGCTGTACCTTCCTGGTACCTCAGCCAATGGGGAAAGGAAGAGGGCAATGTGCAGCTGGGAGTTAGGACAAAATGAGGCTGCACCCTCCAAAGCCCCGAGAGAGAAAACCCTGCAGGAACATGCCACGGTAGATTCTCTCCCATTATTCAAATGAAGTTGAAGGACTCCTCTGTCTCCTCTTTGGACATAAACCTCTGGTGTTTGTGGATTTTCCTGAAACATGGAGCAAGGGGTCACCGGGTCTCTGCCAATTGTGGGTCATTTCAATGGATGATAAAGTTGGAGCAGCGCACGAAGCCCTTCCTGCACTCGGGGCACTCACAGGGCTTCCTTCACCAGTGGGTCTATTCGTGTGAGGTCAAGGCAGAGCTGTAGGAGAAGCTCTCCCAACACTCAGGACACATGTAGGGCCTCTCCCCGCTGTGGATGCGCTGGTGCTGGACAAGGTGGGAGTTGCGTTTGTAGCTCTTCCCACAGTTGGGGCAGAGGAAGGGCCTCTCCCCTGTATGTGTTTGCTCATGCATGAGGAGATGGGAGCTGGTGCAAAACCTCTTCCCACACTCGGGACACTCGTACGGCCTCTCACCAGTGTGGGTCTGCTGGTGGTGCTTCAGGTCGCAGCAGTCTTCGAACCTCTTCCCACACTCGGGGCACTCATAGGGCCGCTCCCCAGAGTGGATAAGCTGGTGCGTGAGGAGATGGGAGCTCCGAATGAAGCTCTTCCCACACTCCCCACACTCATAGGGTCTTTCCCCTGTGTGGACATGCTGGTGGATCATGAGGTTGCAGCCATCAGTGAAGCTCTTCCCACATTCCAAGCACTCATAGGGCTTTTCCCCAGTGCGGATCATCTGGTGGCGGATCAGGTGTTCCCTTTTGCTGAAGCTCATTTCACATTCCAAGCACTTGTGGGGCTTCTCTGCAGTGTGAGGTTTCTCCACCAGCTCCAAACTCCTCCTGGATCTCCGGCCGCCTTCCTGGCACAGGGAGGGTCTTTTCTCCTCTCAGCTCCCTGGGCTGGGTTTGCAGCCCCTCCTCATGCGGAATCTCCAGGCTTTATCCTCCCTGTTGGATTCCTGAGCCATGGAGTTGCTCAAAGCAGCCTCTTCCATGAGGTTCTGCCACAGGGATTTGTCATTCCTGGTCTCTGTTCGCAGCTCAGTGCCTGGGTGGGGAAAGACAAGGAAAGGGTGGGATTTGCCTCCATGCCAGAGGGAAGGGGAAAGAGATCCCCCCAGTCTGTCCCTGGAAGGATGGCGTTGGCAGCAGGATTGTCCTGCAGCTGGGAGCCGTGTTGGGCTGGGACACGGAGCACAACAAAGTGGGAAATGGGCAGTGACTTCCTCCTCACCTGCCAGGGTGTCCCAGGGCATCTTCCTCACAGCCACCTCCATCCAGTCAAGGTTTGAGATTGACAAATTCTGTTCTGTAGAGAAAGCAACCTGAGATATTGTTGTCTTGGGAGTTCTCCTGCCCAAGTCCATCTCTAGAAGTCACCTGGCATCTTGTGTCTGTCAAAGCCTCCAAAACATCAAGATTCAAGCCAAAGTAATCCTTCACCAATACCCTCAGTTTTTGGTTCTGGGGGTTCCCCATGCTTGGGCTGCTGAGCATCCCATGTTCATTGGGCATTCACCTTCTCAGGGCTGCTGGGGGTACTGATGATCTGGGCGGTCAAGCTTCAGTGAAGTCCCCACTCTGGCTGTCAGGGTCTCCCTTCTCCAGACTCCTCTTTTCACTCTCCAGGTGTCCCAGGACTCCCAACTTTCCAGACTGCTGGGAGTCCCTCAGTATTGTCTCTCTCCATTCTGCCAGCTCTGGGGCTCCAGGTGTTCCTCCATCCCTGCACTCCTGGGGCCATGTTCCCTTCCCCATACTGCCAACCACCACGTGGTACTGGAGCCTGAGCCAGGAAGACAAATCTCCAGTGTGTTTATGGGGGAGCGGGGTTCCTGCATCTCCCTGCCCACCAATGGGGCTCTGCTGGCAGCCACCACTGGAACCCCCCAAGGACACTCCTCCTAGGGACCACCCAATATTCTTCAATGGGGCATTTGTGGGTCAGCTTTGGAGTCCTGCAGCATCCAAACATCCCTTCCCAAAAAAGAAAAAGCCACAGAGCCTCCCTGCTCCCCAGGATGTTTTGGGAGAGATCCACACCCGCACCCAGAAAAGCCCTCATGAATCCCTGAAGATATCTGGGGCCAGCTCCTCCTCCATGCTCACCTGCAGGATGCAGAGAGTGAGATGCCACTGGGGCTGGGAGGGCTAATGAAAGGAGTAAGAGGAATGGCTCTGTACAAGCACACCTGTAGATAAGGCCAGAGACTGATGGATGGGATAGCAAGAGAGTAATGAGAGGAAACCTTCCCAAAAATGTGACCAATTGACATGGAATATTGCTCAAACAAGGCCATGTTAAATTCCTGAACCCAGAGAGAAGAACAAAGATACAAACAGAAAGGGGGTGCACATTAGAAGGGGACATGTAGCAGGAGGATCAGGAATTCTGTACCTTTCAAGTACCACAGCCAGTGGGGAAAGGGAGATGGGGTCGGGAAAATTAGGATGAAAAGGAGGCTGCATCCTCCAACAACTGGAGAGACCCCACAGGAAATGTCCCATGGCCTCTCCCTTTGTTCATGAACTAAGTTAATTTCACAGGACACCTCTGTCTCCTTTGTGGACAGAAGCTCTGGCGATGGGAATTTTCCCACACAGCCTGAAGGCTTCTCAGGAATTCCTCCCACACTCCGGGCCGGTGGGCAGCGAGTGCAGCTGAAGGCACCTCACCCAGTTTGGGTGATCGGCTCCCTTTGCTGGCGGCCGGCCCCAGGCATCGATTGGGTACCCGAGAGTGACCAGGAGACAGATGAGTGATGGATCAGGGGGGTCTGTGAAGAGTCCACAGGGGGGGAGCACTGAAAATCTCATCAGTGACTGAAGTGGGATCTTCGGGGAGTAAACATGGCAGGGCACCCGTGGAGAGTGGCAAAGGAAAGCCAGGTAGGGGTCCTGGCAAAAGGGATGATGATCCCAAAATATCTCTGAAGGGTTCCTTTTGAGAATGTTGAGGTACTTTGCACATTCTCCCAGAGGTAATTAAGGACATGGACACCCAGGGGGGCAATAAGGGAACTCGAGAAGGGGTTTCGACAGACAAGACCAGCTGGATGGTGTTGGTGTGCTGGGAAAGGATAGGTTGAAGGGGAGTGTGCAGGAATACGGCTAAGGCAAGAAGCAGCAGGAAGAATCCATGGGGGAAGAAAAAGAATGATGGAAAAGAGGTGGAAGAGAAAATACTAAGGACTGGAATGATTTTCAGCATCCTCTTAGCCTCAAAAATTGCCAGCTGATCCACGTCTTTTGCATCCCCTGTTTCCAGGACAGAGAAAGAAGGAGGTCAGGATTGCAGGGTGTTTCTCTTTGCTGGGCAGTACCAGGACCGGGTGCAGAGGTGAGGGACCAGGAGCATGGGCTGGAGGTTGTGGGGAGCTGTGGGGCCGGGCCGGGGCTGTGGGACAGCCAGGGCTCAGCAATTTCTATTTATTCCTAATTGTTATTGGAATTATCTGGAAAGTGAATTGATGGCTAAATTGGGAATGCAGATTAGTATTGTAAAAGCTGATACAGAGGCTAATGCTGTTATATCTCTGTGTCAAATGTCTGGCAAGGCCTCTGCTGAAGTGAACCCAGAAGGGTGGGCAGCTCCAGGGAAATAGGGAAAATTAGATACGGAGCCCCTCCAAATTACTTGGAAGCAACCAGCACAAGTGGTGTCTAAAAGCAATACCCTGTTCCAAGGCAGGCAAGGAAGGGGTCACAGCCTGGTATTGAGTCCCTGCTAAAGGCTAGGCTTTTGGAGCCTGCGATCTCTCCCTACAACACTCCTGTCCTGCCAGTGTGCTAGTTTGAAAGCAAATCAGTGAGAGACTCAAAGTCAGAACTACAATTTAATAGAAAAATGCAATAGTACAAAAACACTGACAGAGCCAGAATACAACCTGACATCCTGTTGGTCAGGGTGTTGGTAGCAGTCCACTTAGAAGGTGGCTGCAGTCCTCTGGGAGTGATAGATGTAGTTCTGTTGAAGCAGTGATTCCGTGAAAGGTGTAGTTCTCATCTGAAGGTCCAGTGGTGGTGTAGAAGGGTCTGGTCTTCCTCTGGGAATGCAGTGGAAAAGCTGACTTGTGGTGTTTCAAATCCCAGTTTTTATCCAGATAGGGATACACTCGTTCCTCACCCTGGGTGGAGCATCTCACAATGGGATGATGGAGTTTTATCAGTGGGACTCAATGAGCCATTACCTGCAGCCATTAGGGATGAGCAAAGCAAAGTGCCCCACCTGGCTCTAACGGTTGGCCCATTAGAGAACATGTCCTGGAGCCATCAGGGATGAGCCAGGAACACTGCCCCACCCGGCCCCAACATCCCATGAAGATGGTAATAGAATACATACCATTGTAACCTAAGACAGCCAGGCAAGAAAATGCATGGATGGACACCAGGAGGAAAGCAGAACTGCCAAGGGTTAAAAAGCACATGAACTGAGCCTCCTGCCCTGGACCTCCCAGACAGGGATAAGAGAATTTGAATTGTGTGTGGGTGTTAAACAGGGCCATGCCAAAGGAATTCTTGTGCTAAAATGTTTAACCCAGTGGCCAGAGAGTGGCCTCATTGTCTGCACAATTGTGCAGCCAGGGTGGCTTTAATGGCAACTGAGGCCCAAAACTGAAGGCACAAGGATCTCCTGTTGTTCAAGTCTGGCATCAAGTTCAAGCTTTGAGAACCAAAAGAGCCTCTACATGGATGAGCAGTGCTCGGTTATTACAGTATGAAACTTGTTCAATGGAACAGGAGGATTTAGAATTGAGGACAGGGGAAGGGTTGAACCCAGCCTCCTGTGTGAAGGGCCCTGGACAGGGGGGCTGGGAAGAAACCCATGAGTGCATTCAAGTGACAGAGCTGCAGACCTGGGATAGGAGAGATTGAGGAGACATTCCCTGGCCTGAGGGAGAAAATGTGTTTATGGATGGGTCCGCAAAGGCAGCAGAAAGGAAAAGTGCCACTAGACACACTGTTATTAAGGAAAAGGAATTAAGAAAAGCAGAAGGAGCAGCAGTTTGTGAAAAATTTAATGACGAAAACTGCTGTTGGAAAATAGAGGGCAACTCAAAAGTGATGAAGCAGATAAAAAAGGATATAAAAAAGTACCTCATGTACTGGACCAAACATGGAAATGACGGGAATGGGACATGTTTTTGTGGTTCCCTGGCAGACCATGGGTTAAACAAATGCTGATTCTCCTCTTATGTGCCACAGCAACTCTCATCTTTTTACCATGCAGGACACTTCTCTGAGTGCAGCTCATTCAGCAGCTGAGCAAGGGCATGCAGGTGGCAGCCAGGCCTCCTGATCCAGAAACGGTTACAAAAGGACAGAGAATGAGGTCACTGAAAATAATCCCAAACTCAATGAAGACTCAGGATCAAGAGATCGTGACAATGGTAATTAAAATTTTGTCAAGAAAATTACTGAGAAAATCGGAAGAAGAGGGACTGAAAGGAATAAGATGAAATTGTCTTTACTAAGAGATGGTGTGAATCTGCTTGGAGATACGGCCACGACTTGTTGATAAGGAAGCAACAGGAAAAAACTTCCATTTCAGAAAATGCTACTAATTGACACGGATTGCTGCTCAGCCAAGGTCCGGATAAATTCCTGAACTTCCAGAAGAAGAAACACTTAACACAGCCATGAATATCGGATGCTACAAAAAAGCGGGGTGCATATTAAGGGGGACGCGCAGAATGCGGATCAGGAAATCTGGACCTTCTAAGTACCTCAGCCAGTGGGCAAAGGGACAGGGAGACGAGGCCCGGAAAATTACGATAAAAAAGGAGGCTGCGTTTTAGAGACCCCATGGGAAATGCCCCGTGGCCTCTCCCTTTGGTCACGAATCAAGTTCCTTTTACAGAACTCCTCGCTCTCCTTCGGGACACAAACCTCTGGCCACGCCAATCTTCCCGCACACTCCCGGGGACACGGCAGCCACCTCTGTGCCACCGACAGCAAGCGGGACGAGGCAGCGCTGTTCCGGCAGCTCCTCCTGCCCAGGCAGCAGCGGCAAGGAGAGCGCGGGCAGCCGCTCCCGCAGCGGCCTCAGCCCAGCGGCAACACGGGCCGGACACGGCACAAGGAAGCCGCCAGAGCCCCCTGCTGCCGCCCCCTCGGCCCGCAGCGAGCCCCGAGCCCCGGCAGAAGCCAGCGCGGCTCCCACCTGCGCTGCCACCGCCTCCGAGCTCCGCCGATGCCGCCTCCCCGGGCCCCGGCCGCTGCCGCCGCTTGCGGGGCTTCAGAGACGTTGTCGGCCCAGCGGTGCCGGTCCGAGAAAAGCGGAGCGGGTCCCATCGGGACCGTGCCTCACTCCCGTCCTGATTAATCAGCCCATGGGAAAGAGGAGTGACGGGGGAAAGCAGCCAATCGCGGCGACTGCATCATTCGAATTTGAGACAGCGTTTCGGATGCACCCTCGGGCGGTGTCTCAGTCGGAACAGGAACAGCCCCGGCGCTGGGCCTGGACTGTCCTGGAGGCCAAGGAACCGCTGCTCCCCCAAACTGCCGGGAGCTCGGCGTGACCTGGAGGTGAGGGCGCTGCGAGCTGCGGCTGCGGCCGGCATGGAGCAGGGACCCCCCTGCAGCCCCGGCAGGAGCCCGGGCCGGAGGAGGAGATGCTGGAAAGAGGCCAGAACTTCTCTGTCAGTGCCCTCCTCACCCTGGGCAGGGAACAGAACACAAGAAGAAAGGCTCGAGGGTCTGGATAAGGGCACAGAGAGTTCAGTCACTGCTCACGGGCACAACGCACATGACTTGGGGAAACTGAATTGAACAAATCAGAGCACGAGAATGAGAAGCGAAGTAATTCCAACGGAAATATCTTCCTCCCACCCTTCCCTCCCTCCCTCTCGGGCTTCCCTTTATCCCCCATCCTCTCCCTGCTCCCCAGCCAGAGGCACAGGGGATGGGGTCACACTCAGCTCATGGCACTGCCTCCCCCTCAGGGACAGCAATCCTTGTGCAGCTCCAGCCCGGGGTCCCTGCCACGGGACACAGTCCCTCAGGAACAGGCTGCTGCAGCGGGGATCCCGCACGGCCTCACAAGTGCCGCCAGGAGCCGCTTCCATGGCTCTGCAGGGGCTTGCCACGGGCTCGGGGCCTGTCTCAGGCATCCCCTGCTCCGGCCCGGGCTCCTGCCGGGGCTGCAGGGGGGTCCCTGCTCCATGCCGGCCTCAGCCGCAGCTCGCAGCGCCCTGAGCTCCAGGTCAGGCCGAGCTGGCGGCGGTTCAGGGCAGCAGCGGCTCCTTGGCCTCGTGCCCGGGCCGGGCCCTGCCCAAGGCTGGAAGCACCAAGGGCCTGAGAGAGCCGCGGGCCTTGTGCGGGGGATGGGGCTGTGCTGGGCCAGCGCGGGCCCGGCTGCCATTGTGTGATTGTGCCGATGTCACTCGTGCTTGTGGCGCTTGCACTGGGCAGAGCGGGGCCAAGGCCGGCCCCGGTGGCGGCCCCGGCGCAGCAGAGGCGGCATGGGCGGAGCGTCTGTGCGGGCCCGGCAGCGGCGGCAGCGGCCGGGGCCCGGGGAGGCGGCATCGGCGGAGCTCGGAGGCGGCGGCAGCGCAGGTGGGAGCCGCGCTCGCTTCTGCCGGGGCTCGGGGCTCGCTGCGGGCCGAGGGGGCGGCAGGGGGCTCTGGCGGCTTCCTTGTGCCGTGTCCGGCCCGTGTTGCCGCTGGGCTGAGGCCGCTGCGGGAGCGGCTGCCCGCGCTCTCCTTGCCGCTGCTGCCTCGGCTGAGCGATGATCTGATCCCAACCCATGGGGAATTTCGCGTTTGGTTGGGGAGAAGGTGAGGAGCTGGAGCTGTCTGGTTGGTTAGTATTTCGAGGAGAGCTTGTAATCTAATGATGCATTTCCAATTCTAATGGGCTTCTCTGGCTCCTGATATGAATACGTTCGGGTTCCCAGGGGCTGATCCATGGTGTTGAAGGATTTGTTCTGGGGTCGTTCATCTTCTCCCCGTTCTTGGGTCTCTCCCTCCAGCGATGCATGCATCCATTGGCCGCTTTTCTCTGATTAAATTGTCTCATATATGGATTCCTAATTGATTTCTTTGAACTTGTGGTAGCTAGAAACACCCAGTGGTCTAATACATCCTATATAACATAGACAATGCTACCACATGTTGTCATGGGGGGAGGGATGTTTCCCCCTCACTTGTTTTAGTGGAGTTTTCCCAGCATTCTCCGTTTGCTGTTTTCCTTTGCAGCTTAACCAATTTCTGTGGCAGAGTCAGAAATGCTCACTGTGGGCTCTGCCTTTAGCTGTGCAAATTCCGTGTGTTCGAGCAGGCAGAGCTTGGGGTGAGGGACAGAGGGAATGAGCCCAATTCCTCCCGCGGGCAGGAAGCCCCTGGTGCCTTGTCCACCCTTTGCCCCAGCAGTGTTAATTTGCATTTCTAAAGCTCTTTCACTGACTGCCTGGAGGGAAGCTTCTCTTCCAGGGTAGCCATTGAGTGACTCACATGGCCCCCGGCCCCCCCCCCCCCCATCCGTTTGCAAAAGCTGTCTTTTAATAGTTTCTTTTTTAAAATAATCTATTTGCTGTTTAGGAGGTAAAAGGTCACCTTTAAACCTCTTCTAGTTTTTCAAAATGCAACCGAAAGATGGGCATCGAAAAGCCGAGACCCAAATTTTGCCTTCACTTAGAGAGACACGCACACAGACACATACACACACACACAAAACCACAAAGAAATCAAGATTTTGCTACTTCTCCTCCTAAGACTAAAAATTGATTCTCTCACCCCGGACCCAAACCTAAGTGACAATAGAGAAGTGGGATTATTAAGAGAAAACCTTGTAATAGTGTAATCTAATCCCTTCCAGCCCAGTGAGAGTCTAATTGAGAGCCAGAGTCGAATTCTCACGTTCTTTTCCGCAGCCCCTGTAGCGAGTGCAGCCACAGAAAGCACTGAAGCTGAATGAATGTCAGCAAGGATTGGCCCCCAGTGGCTGGAGATGCCAAAGAATGGGTGCCCAGGCAGACGATTTCAGCAGAGGATGTGTGGGCAGGCCCAGGGGCTTCCCCCGCTGTGGAGCCCTGGCTGCTGCTGCGGTGCCTTCAGTGCAGGCTCAGTGGCGGCCTCCCATCCTCCTGCTGCAGCCGGCAAGTCCAAATCTGCGGGGCTTCAGAGACCTTGAGGCCAGGCTGAGGGGTCCCCCCATGTTCAGCTCTGCTGGCGCCTGTTTCTGTGCTCAGGGACACTTGCAATGGGCCACGCCACTTGGCCACCAGTGCTGCTTCTTTGCACTCCTGGAGCACCACCCAAAGTCCTGCTTGCATGTTGTGAGCAGCAAAGTGCCAAGGCAGGCTCTGTGCCAGCCGAGCTTCCTGTGCAAGAGATTTCACAGGAGACAGGATTCTGGCCACACACTGCTTGAAACAGACATCCCTTATCTCCAGCCCCACACTAGGTGGAGAATTCCCAGGGTAAGGAATTCCAAGCACCAATTGCAAGGGAGATAATTGAATCTCAGCCCAGGATCTGGCTCTTATTCTTGCCAAAGACAATGGCAGAAGCCATACCCATGGCATCTTGGTTTCTATCAGCAGCTTCAAAAGGTGTTTCCCCATTCATTCTTTATACCCAACCCAAACTCTGGGGTTGCCAGGGGTTTTGGAGGTCCCGTTGTGTTCCTAAAGCAACTTTAAGCCCCTGAAGGATCTTTCCTGAAAGAATACTTCTGCTATCTGAGTCTATGGCTTCCACAATCCCATATCTTGGAGTTATTTGTTCCAAAAATACCTTAATAACTGATCCAGCAATTACTCAAGCTGTTGGAAATGCTTCTGTTAGGTGACATGCTATTACCAGAAGATATTGAAGCCTTCCCACTTGGGGCATTTCAGTAAAATCCACCTGGGATTGTTGGAAAGTACATGCAGCCCAAGGCCTTCCTGCCCTGGCAAGTTTCTTTCTGACCTGGTTATTTGCTTTGGCAGAAACCAAGCAACCTTCAACAGCTCATTTGGGCAGAAGAGAAAGAGCCAAGGCAGGACATCTTGAGGAAGGCTTCACCCAGTCCTCGAGAGCCCCAATGACTCCCTTTCATGGAGTTGTTTTAACATTTGTAGGGTCAAAGCTTTTGGTATCCTTTGTTTACTGTCCTTTGTAATCCAATTCTTGCCTCTCTCCTTTGCCCCACTCTTTTTCATTATCTCCAGCTCCTCTGGAAGGAGACAGTTTCTCTGGCAGTTGAGCCACTGGGATTAAAGGCAGGATCTTAGAGACTTCTGGCAAAAGTGCTGCTTTCCAAGCTTCTTCCTCTGCCAGTCCGTGACCAATTGGCTCCCCTGAGCACCCTGCCTGGTGTCCCCTCACGTGGATCATTGCCTCCCCTCTTGGTAAATTCAACAGCTCCAATAGCTGAGTAATTCAACTTTCATGAGTGAAGGGTTTTCCTGTGCAGGTTAGCAAATCTCTTTCCTCCCACAGTTTTCCCAACCCATGGACCGCCCTGTGTGTGTATTTAGCATCACTAAAAATGTGAACTGTTTCCCTGATATAATTGCCAGGCTCTCACAAGTGCACAGAGCTCCTGTGTCTGAGCTGAGCCTGTAACCTCTCCCCTTCCTCTAATTCCCTTCCCTTGATAGCAGCATATCCTGTGACCCATTTCCTTTCTGCTGCCCTTGAATACCCAACCATAAACACATTTTCTCCCTCAGGCCAGGGAATGTCTCCTCAATCTCTCCTATCCCAGGTCTGCAGCTCTGTCACTTGAATGCACTCATGGGTTTCTTCCCAGCCCCCCTGTCCAGGACCCTTCACACAGGAGGCTGGGTTCAGCCCTTCCCCTCTCCTCAATCCTAAATCCTCCTGTTCAACTGAACAAGTTTCATACTGTAATAACCGAGCACTGCTCATCCATGTAGAGGCTCTTTTGGTTCTCAAAGCTTGAACTTGATGCCAGACTTGAACAACAGGAGATCCTTGTGCCTTCAGTTTTGGGCCTCAGTTGCCATTAAAGCCACCCTGGCTGCACAATTGTGCAGACAATGAGGCCACTCTCTGGCCACTGGGTTAAACATTTTAGCACAAGAATTCCTTTGGCATGGCTCTGTTAAACATCTAATGCAATTCAAATTCTTTTTCCCTGTCTGGGAGGTCCAGGGCAGGAGGCTCAGTTCATGTGCTTTTTAACCCTTGGCAGTTCTGCTTTCCTCCTGGTGTCCATCCATGCAGTTCCTTGCCTGGCAGGACAGGAGTGTTGTAGGGAGAGATGGCAGGCTCCAAAAGCCCTGCCTTTAGCAGGGACTCAATACCAGGCTGTGACCCCTTCCTTCCCTGCCTTGGAACAGGGTATTGCTTTTAGACTCCACTTGTGCTGGTTGCTTCAAAGTAATTTGGAAAGGCTCCATATCTAATTTTCCCTATTTCCCTGGAGCTGCCCACCCTTCTGGGTTCACTTCAGCAGAGGCCTTGCCAGACATTTGACACAGAGATACAACAGCATCAGCCTCTGTATCACCTTGTATGATATTAATTTGCATTTACAATTTAGACACCAAAATAATTCCAAGGCAGAATCCAGGGTTAGGAGCAAACAGAAATTAATGCATTTAAAACCCATTCCCCACATCTACTAATAGTGGATGTATAAAACACACCTGCTCATTTTTCCCACTTACACCCTGGATAATCAAAAACTTCCTGACAGTTTCCCCCCTTAGGTCTAAGATTCAGAGTTGGTCAAGATGCTCCTGTGTCTAACAAGGAAAGGCCTCCTCTCGATCCAGACCCACCCTGAATGTTCTCAAGGGTTTCAGTGTGGTGGGTTCCTGGTGTAATGGGAGCTCTGACACTGCTAACAATCCATGTCCATCAAGGGGTGGACTTGCTGCTCGTGAGGGTGCTCCTGTCTCTGCTTCCAGTGTCCTTGTGGTGTGCAGATGGAACCCTGATTCCTTGCCAGGGGCTGTTTGGGTGGGCTCTCCCCTGCCACAGAGGGCAATGCCTCTGCCAGGTGCTTGTGGCCGAGGCCGTCCCTTGGGTCCTGGGGCCCCCTTGGGCCGTGCGGTTCATCCCTCAGGGGCTGTAGAAACTCTGCCACGGCCTTTGCCTTCACCTTGGCCTTTTCCTCCTGCTTGGCCTTTTCACCTGCTGTGCCTTTGTGACCAAGTCCTGCAGGGGCTTATTCTGTCACTCCTGCAGCCCCCCCTCAGTGCCTGTGGGTGCTCATCCTGTGACAGCTGCTGAGCTTTCCGCAAAACCATTTCTCCAGTGACCCTAACAATGTCCTTAAAAGAAAGTTCTGGTAATTCCACTTGTGTTCCGCGTTTCCCAGATCTTTCTTCCTCCTCCTCCTTGTTCTCCCCCTCCCCTCCACACCCCGTATCCCAGAGCCGGTCCCTATCCTGCCGCAGTGTCCAAACGCGGCCCCCCCGGTGGGCAGGGCCGGCAGCTCCACGGGGCCGGGCAGGCGGCCGGGGCGTCCCGCAGCCTCCTGGGGGCCGGGGGCTACTGCTGGCCGTGCCCGGGGGCTGCTGGCGTCAGGCAGTGCCCGGCGCTGAGCCCCGGCTGCCCCACAGCCCCGGCCCGGCCCCGCAGCTCCCCACAGGCCCCCAGCCCGTGCTCCCGGTCCTGCACCTCTGTGCCCGGTCCTGCCGCTGCCCAGCACAGAGAAACCCCCAGAAATCCTGACCTCCTTCTTTCCCTGCCCTGGAAACTGCGGAAACAAAGGATCTGTCGCTGGCAAATTTTAAAGATAAGACTGGGGGCGGTTCTGTAAAGCATCCCAATCCTCACTGATTTTCTCTTCCTCCTCTTTTCCATCATCCTATTTCTTACCACATAGATTCCTTCTGCTGCTACTCTTCTTAATCATATTCCTGCACACTCTTCTTCAACCAGTCCTTTCCCAGCACACCAACTCCATCCATCCCATGCTGTCAAGATGTCTCAAGTACGTCTCCCCCGCTTTCACTCACCTCTTTCGTGATTTCAGGCGCTGGATCCTAGAGCCCGGTCACAGCCTTGGACTGCCGCTTAACCCCGTAGGTGCCGGCGAAGGGGCTAGGCGGGATATTCTCAGCCCAAAACTGCAACTCTTCGGGGTCTCAAGGGTCCCGGCGGAGTCGCCAATGACTGATGCCTGTTTCTGGTCTTAGGAAATAAAGGCTCAGACACAGTGAAAGGGTTGGGGGTTGTTTACCTCGGTATTTTAATAGGATCCCGTTCGATGGCTTCTGCCGTCCAGGTAGAACACGCCGCAAAAGCCCCTTCCCCCCAATAGAGTATACAATTAAAGACTCTACACATTAGCATATCCACCAGAAGGGCCCAATAAGGGGCCTGGGTGGGCTAACTTCTAGTTTACAAAATCTATCCTACTAGAAGACCTTGAGGGCTCACGAAAACAGGGTGTTTGGTCTCTAACTCTACGTGGCTTCAGGGGTGTTTAGTCTACCGGCCTCCTAAACACCATGAAACCAGGCTAAACTATCACCTAAAGCATCACAAGTATGCATGCTAATACTTGTGAATATAGGGAACAGTGTAAGAAATATTCAGGAGAAAAAGCAGAAAAAATCCCTCAGGCATCAGTTCTAGACTTTCTTTATTGCCCCCCTGAGTGTCCATGTGCTTAATTACCTCTGGGAGAATGTTTGAACTACCTGAACATTCTCCCCTTTTGTATAAGATACAATTTCCATGGCTCTGTTCAGTCTTTGTTCTTCTTGTCCGAGTTCAGAAATTAGCAGGACCTTGGCTGAGCAGCAGTCCATGTCAATTAATAACTTTTTCAGAAACTGACTGATTTTCCTGTCCCTTCCTTATCTGCAAGTCCCTGTCCCTATCTCCAAGCAGATTCACACCATCTGTTTGGAGAGATATATTCCTCTTCTTCCTTTCAAGACAATGGGAAAGGGGGAGAGAAGCCATAAAAGGACATTTAGGATATCCAAACTGTGTTAAAGAGGGGTGTAGATCACCCCCAACCTGAGCCAGGTGGAGCTGGGATTTGGAGGGATGATGGAAACGTGTAGGAGAGGGGGCACAGTGGGAAAGGGGATCCTGTAGGGGTCTCTTTGTGTTCCCATCACTTCATCCCTGGAGTGATTCCCTGGGGCTGTGGGAGGGGATGGATCTGCACCCTCTTGTCCATCCCTGGGGTGATTCCCTGGGGCTGTGGGAGGGGATGGATCTGCACCCTCTTGTCCATCCCTGGGGGATTCATGGGGGGCGTTCCCCCCATCCAGCAGTCGGTGCTGCGGCAGCTGTGGGGCAGAGGAGGATAGGAAAGAGGGGTCCAGAATTGGCATGGAGGAGGAGTGGGAGGAAGAGGAGGGAGAAAGCAGAAGGTGGAGCAGGAAAAGGAGCAGCCGGAGAAGCACGAGGTTCCATCCTGCAGGTGACCAGGGATGGGGAGCTCACCCCAAATATATCAGGGAGTCCTCAAGAGAGTTTTTTTTTGTGGGGAGTGTTTGGAGTTTTCAGATTCCAGAATCGACACCTAAATAATTTTGTGGGTCAGTGGGAGGGCTTGTTTTTTTGGGTGGGGATGTTTGGATCTTGCAGGACCCCAAAGCTGAGTTGCAGTTCCCCCTTTGGGGGGATATTTGGGGGTCCACGTGACAATCACCAGGTACTGGTGGGGGGAGGACATTAGTCTTTGGGATGCCCCAGGAGAGGGGTGGAGGGGGACCGCAAGACCCCTGCAGAGGGAAGAGTGGAGAGGAGCAATCCCAGAGCTGGTGGAGCCCTGGCAGCCTGAAAGGCAGAGCAGAAGGGCCAGGAGGGTGAGGCCGCTGGGATCTGTGGAGCCCTGGAGCAGAGCATGAGGGGAGAAGGGAGCACTGGAACCCTCAAAACCCCCTCCATCATCCATAAGCAAAACCTCAGAATTGGGGCAATCAGGAGCGTGAGGCCGCTGGGATCTGTGGAGCCCTGGAGCAGAGCATGAGGGGAGAAGGGAGCACTGGAACCCTCAAAACCCCCTCCATCATCCATAAGCAAAACCTCAGAATTGGGGCACTCAGGAGCCACGGTACCCCCATGAGCCCGGGGAAGGGAAACCCCGAAAACCCTAGAGTGAAGAGATGAGAGAGGCGGATCTCCTGTGAGGGTTTTTTGTGGGCTGAATCTTGGTGCTTTGGAGATTTTTATGGGCCCAAAACATCTGGTGACTTGCTGAGATGGACTTGGTCAGGAAGAACCCAGACCCCAAGGTGCTCACCCCCTATTTTTCCTCCCAAAGCAGGATTTGCCATTCTCAAGCCTTGGGCGAATGGAGGAAGAAGAAAAGCCCTGGAGATCCCCCACGAGGAGGGACTGCAAACCCAGCCCAGGGAGCTGCGAGGAGGAAAGACCCTCCCTGTGCCAGGAAGGCATCCAGAGACCCAGCCAGAGCTCACAGCTGGTGGAGAAACCTCAGGGCAAGGAGAAGCCCCACAAGTGCTTGGAATGTAGGAAGGGCTTCAGCTGCAACTTCAACCTGATCTGGCACCAGGTGATCCACACTGGGGAAAAGCTCTATGAGTGTAGGGAATGTGGGAAGAGCTTCAGCCGGAGGTCCAACCTGATCCAGCACCAGGTGATCCACACTGGGGAACGTCCATATGAGTGTGGGGAATGTGGGAAGAGCTTTATCCGGAGCTCTGACCTGATCCAGCACCAGATGATCCACACTGGGGAACGTCCCTATGAGTGTGGGGAATGTAGGAAGAGCTTTATCCGGAGCTCCCACCTTACCAGTCACCAGAAGATCCACTCTGGGGAACGGCCCCACAAATGCTTGGAATGTGGGAAGAGCTTCAGCCAGAGCTCCAGTCTCACTAAGCACCAAAAGATCCACACTAGGGAATCACCCTACGAGTGCTTGGAATGTGGGAAGAGCTTCATCCGGAGCTCCAACTTCATCAAGCACCAAAATATCCACACCGGGGAATTGCCCTACAAGTGCTTGGAATGTGGGAAGGCCTTCATCCGGAGCTGTGATCTCATCAAGCACCGCAAGATCCACACTGGGGAATCGCCCTACAAGTGCTTGGAATGTGGGAAGAGCTTCATCCGAAGCTCCACCTTCATCAAGCACTGCAAGATTCATGCCAGGGAACGGGAAGAGCTCTATGAGTGCTTGGAATGTGGGAAGAGCTTCTGCTGGAGCGCCCAGCTCATCATCCACCAGCGCATCCACACTGGGGAGAGGCCCTATGAGTGTCCCGAGTGTGGGAAGAGATTTCGGAGCAGCTCCCATCTCCTCAAACATCAACCAATACACACAGAGGAGAGGCCCTTCCCCTGCCATGAGTGTGGGAAACGCTTCAAGAACAGCTCCACCCTCTCCAGCCACGGGCGCATCCACACCGGGGAGAGGCCCTATGAGTGTCACGTATGTGGGAAGAGATTTCAGAGGAGGTCCCATCTCTTTCTACATCAGCCAGTACATACAGGGGAGAGGCCCTTCCACTGCCCCGATTGCGGGAAGGGCTTCAAGCAAAACTCATGCCTTGTCATCCACCAGCGCATCCACACTGGGGAGAGACCCTATGAGTGTCCTGAGTGTGGGAAGAGGTTTCAGAGCAGCTCCAATCTCCTCAAACATCAGCCAATACACACAGGGGAGAGGCCCTTCCGCTGTCCCGACTGCGGGAAGGGCTTCAAGAAAAACTTCCATCTCGTCCGACACCGGCGCATCCACACGGGGGCGAGGCCCTAAGAGTGTCCCAAATGTGGGAAGAGCTTCTTCAGGAGCTGTCACTTGACCCAACATCAACGGAATCACAAGTAGGGAAAGCCCTGTAGGTATCCTGGGTGCGGGAAGAGCTTCATGTGCAACTCCGTCTCCCAAGAGAGGATCCACATTTGATGACCCCCAGTGACCCCCATTGGTCAGAGACCTATTTATCCATGGTCCTGATTATCCGCATTGCGGAGATATCTGTCTGGTGGGCTCCACATCTTCTCAGCTCCCCACAGCATTCACCTGGATGAACACAGAGGCAGGAATATTCATCAGGATGCAGATTGATTTTGGCAACTTTTTGGGGAGAGTGGATTTTTTGACTTTCAGCCCCATAAAATCTCACCTTTGGTTTTCAATTATTTCTTATGGTGGCATCAGGGAATACTGGTTGGCCTTTGACGTCTTTTCTAACCTAAATAATTCCATGATTCTACTTCTCTGTGGCCCATGAGTGTTGTCTTAGGGATGTTTTTTCATCCCATACAGTTTATGGGTTTTTTTGTTTCTGCAGTGGTCACTGGTTCCCCCTCACCTTCCCCAGCTCTAGGAGTATCGCAATGGGTGAGAGCCAGTCTTGGATTTCCTACAAGAGTTGGGGGGAGTGATGGTTCTCTTTTGGCCATGCAGCGCAGTGTCTGACCAGAGATACTGTTGCCTTGTGGGTTTTGCCTGTTTCTTTTTGTTTCTGCAGGACTGTGACTGCGCTTACTGACTTGCTTCTCTGGTTCTCTCCTGCTTGGGAGCCCAAAGCCAGCACGTGCAGCGCCAGGACCTGGGACCGGAATCCAGGGGCCACCCACTCTGCACAGCCTGGCCCAGAGACCAGCTATCGCCAGTGAGCTACCCAGGGGAGCGATTCTCCGCCCAGCCCTACTGTTCTCTGCCTTCAGGGCTACACTGTAACCCGACATCCAGACGGCCCCAGAGTTTCTGCTACCTTTTATTTCCCCACTCCCAGGTGTGCCAGCATCTGCCCTTCCAGCCACCACTCCAAGGTTCCTGCTACTGCCCATTTCACCACCTAGAGGGGCACCTGGATCAACTGCACCTGTGAGGTTGTAAAGGAAGCCCCTTTTCAATTTTCCCACCGGCCTGCCCGCCATTACTCACGTGCAGAGAGGTGGCCAAAACTCACGCCACAGCGCTCTGTGCAGCTGCAGACGAATCACTGCACCCACCCTGCCCTTCTGGGAGCCACCAGCGCCCCTGCCGGCTGTGGCCATATCTGCACCAAAGAGGAAAGTGCCTGCAGTCGATGGATGGCTGTTACTGGGTTTCTGGTTTTGTTTGTTGTTGCCAGTGTCATTGTTTGTTATACATATATATTTATACTAGTTAAGAACTGCTATTCCTTTATACTAGCTAAGAACTGCTTTTCCTTTTCCCATGTCTTTGCCTGAAAGCCCCTTAATTTCAGAGTTTTAATAACTCAGAGGGAATGGAGTCATATTTTGTATTCCAGGCAAGGTTCCCACCTTCCTTGGCAGGCATCTGTCTTTCAAACCAAAACAGCTTTTGGTGCCCAATGTGGGGTCTGGGGGCATCGCGAGGAAAGGGTGAAAAAGGAATAATAGTTCTTGGATGGCCTGCTTAGGTCTAGCCTACCCCAGTTCAGTTGGCACATGGTTGTGGCTATATTTTTCCCATTTGCAGCTCCTTATCTAAACATCTAAGTATCTAAGGCTACTGTGGCTGTTATCCAGTGTTTGCACAATGGGTAAATAAGGTGAAGAATTAATGGATTTTTGACTTCTTTTTGAAGCAGGCACATGGATACACGGCTATCACACACTAAGTGTATGTTTTTGGGTTTCATTTATAATGGCTCCTATTGTGTGGAAGTAACACCAGGGGAAGTTTTGTCTCGAGCCTTAAGCCTTACAAACACCTGAGCTAGAGAACATGGCATTGAGTGGGTGTACCATATTCCTTGTCATGCACCAGCTGCTGGGAAAGTAGAGCAGTGCAATGGCCTGCTTAAAGGCACTGGGTAGGGGGACTTTCACAAGCTGGAAGCTGCATTTAGCAAAAGCCACCTGGTTAACACCAGAGGCTCCACCAGCTGGGCTGGTCCTGCCCAGTCTGAACCCCTGTGTACAACAGATGGGGATGAGGTTCTGGTAGTACACATGAAAGGTATGCTGGGAAAAACTGTTTGGGTTAGTTCTGCCTCAAGCAAGGGCAAAACCACCCGTGGGGTTGTCTTTGCTCAGGGACCAGTTTGCACCTGGTGGGTGATGCAAAAGGCTGGAGAGACACGGTGCACACCTCAAGGGGACCTTAGTTTGGGGTGAATTGCCCATGACACTGTGCCTGTATCCATAGCTGGATGTATATATGTGTAGAAGTATAGAATTCAAATTAGTATAGGAAGAAAATCGGGGTGGGCTTTGGATTTGTTTTTTTCAGTGCATTTTTCCCCATTCTGCTACCTGGAAGAAGGACAATGCGTTGCCTGAGAGACGAATGGGGGCAACTAGGCGACAAAAGATGTAGCTGGGTGTCGCAACATTCCATTGAAATGGCCCAGCCTTGGGGCGGATTACGGCTGATCTTGTGAGAAGAAAGGCTGAATGGGCTACCCTGGAGGTTTTGGCTGGGTTTTGGGCAGTCCTCTTTCCGGGCTTGGGGGAGGAAAGAGCCGTTTTCGTGTTTCCCTCCTGCCTGGCCTGGCCATCAGAACCAGCGCGTGTGGTTCCAAAACATTGGGACCGGCTCCTACCAGACCGTCTGCCCGAGGCGTGTTGCTGCGGCCACTCCTGTGTGTTGGAGTCCAAGATTCCAGTCTGCTGCAGTTTTCCTGCACTGCAAGTCTGCTTAATCCTTTTTTATTTTTTTCCAGCCATTTGGGGGCGGGGGCAGTCCAGAGCCAATGTGCGGGATGTCCCTGTACGGGCCGCCTCTGCGCGGTAGCCAGGAAATCACGACCCGCTGCTACCCCTGACTCCCTGTCTCGGTCAAGCCACCATGACCCACGTGGTGTCTGAGCTCGCACCGGAGCGCCCCCTGCAGTCGTGGCGGAATCATCGAGCGCCCCTGCCAGCTGAGACCGGAACTGCACCAAACAGGAAAGTTCTTCCGGAGCGGGAAGAGATTGTTCATTGGGTTTTTCTGGTTTTGTTTGTTGTAGCTGCAGTTCTTGTTGTCTGTTTGCCTTGTTATACACATACATACTAGTAAAGACCTGTTATTATTTTTCTCATATCTTTAAAAGGACCGTACTTTCAAGCTTATAATAATTTGATGGGAAGGGGGTCATATTTCCATTCCAAGGGAGGTATCCTCCTTCCTTTGCAGACACCTGTCCTTCAAACCATGACACCTTGCCGCCAGCAACCCTGTCCCTTGCCCTGCTCCCCCTGCCACGTTCCGTCCCAGCTAGCAAAGCCTTGGAGCTGCACCAGGGGCCGTGGGGGCCCGGGAGCTGCACCCCAAGCCAGGGCCCCTTCCCAGTGCTCCCAGTCTGCCCATCCAGCCTGGAGCAGCCAGCAAGGGCTTCAGCTGCGACGGCAGAGAGGTACTGCTGGGGGGTCCCACCGCACTTTGCTGTGGGATTGTTCTTCCCAGGCTGAGAAAAAACGATTTTTTAAGCTTTCTGCCAGAAACCTCTCCCCTCTTCTTCTCAGCTCAAGGGGTTTGGGGCAGTTTTCCCGTCTTGGGAGAAATCCAAGCGCTGCACTGATGCTCCTAATTAGGGGTAGGAGAAGTGAGGCTGCAGGGCTTCCCGCTGAGCCAGAGGCACCGACGACGCAGGGCCGGGAAAGGCGCGGTGGGAGGTGCGGAGAAGTTTGTTTGTGTTTGGAGCTGAATCGTGGCTCGGGCCCGGGCCCGTTGCAGGGCTGTTCCTCATCTCCGGCTTTGGCCTCAGCCAGCCCAGGGGGCAGAGAGAGCGCGGGGCGGGGCTGTGGCGTGTGCAGAGCGCGGGCCTGGCTGCCATTGTGTGATTGTGCCGATGTCACTCGTGCTTGTGGCGCTTGCATTGGGCAGAGCGGGGCCAAGGCCGGCCCCGGTGGCGGCCCCGGCGCAGCAGAGGCGGCATGGGCGGAGCGTCTGTGCGGGCCCGGCAGCGGCGGCAGCGGCCGGGGCCCGGGGAGGCGGCATCGGCGGAGCTCGGAGGCGGCGGCAGCGCAGGTGGGAGCCGCGCTGGCTTCTGCCGGGGCTCGGGGCTGGCTGCGGGCCGAGGGGGCGGCAGCAGGGGGCTCTGGCGGCTTCCTTGTGCCGTGTCCGGCCCGTGTTGCCGCTGGGCTGAGGCCGCTGCGGGAGCGGCTGCCCGCGCTCTCCTTGCCGCTGCTGCCTGGGCAGGAGCCGCTGCCGGAGCAGCACTGCCTCGTCCCGCTTGCTGTCGGTGGCACAGAGGTGGCTGCCGTGTCCCCGGGAGTGTGCGGGAAGATTGGCGTGGCCAGAGGTTTGTGTCCCGAAGGAGAGCGAGGAGTTCTGTAAAAGGAACTTGATTCGTGACCAAAGGGAGAGGCCACGGGGCATTTCCCATGGCGTCTCTAAAACGCAGCCTCCTTTTTTATCGTAATTTTCCGGGCCTCGTCTCCCTGTCCCTTTGCCCACTGGCTGAGGTACTTAGAAGGTCCAGATTTCCTGATCCGCATTCTGCGCGTCCCCCTTAATATGCACCCCGCTTTTTTGTAGCATCCGATATTCATGGCTGTGTTAAGTGTTTCTTCTTCTGGAAGTTCAGGAATTTATCCGGACCTTGGCTGAGCAGCAATCCGTGTCAATTAGTAGCATTTTCTGAAATGGATGTTTTTCCTGTTGCTTCCTTATCTACAAGTCCCTGTCTCTATCTGCAAGGAGATTCACACCATCTCTTAGTAAAGATAATTTCATCTTATTCCTTTCAGTCCCTCCTCTTCTGATTTTCTCATTAATTTTCTCTTCAAAATTTAATTACCATGGACTCAATCTCTTGATCCTGGGTCTTCATTGAGTTTGCGATTCTCCTCAGTGACCTCATTCTCTGTCCTTTTGTAGCCATTTCTGGATCAGGAGGTCTGACTGACATCTGCATCCCCTTGCTCAGCTCCTGAATGAGCTGCACTCATCGAGGTGTCCTGCATGGTTAAAAGATAAGAGTTGCTGTGGCACAAAAGAGGAGAAACTGCATTCGTTTAACTCATGGTCTGCCAGGGAACCACAAAATCGTTTCCTATGCCCATCCATTCCTCATTTTGACCTGTACATGAGCTACTTTCATATTGCCTTTGTTATCTGTTTCACCACTTTTGAGTTGTCCTTAATTTGACAACTGCATCATAAGTAATTTAATTTTCCCCAAACTCCTCTTCCTTGTGCTTTGTGCAGTGGGTCTTATAACTCCTTTCCCTTCTACTGTCCTTGAAGATCCTTCCATAAACACATTTTCTCCCTCAGGCCTGGGAATGCCTCCGCAATCTGGAAGCTGCTCACAAAAGCCACTCCAGAGCCCCCTGATACCAAAACCTAGTCACACAAACCCAATACACTGCATCCAAACATGGATTGTCCAGGATTCTGCCCAACATGGGTCGCTGGGGATCATCCAACATGGATCCTCCCATGGGGGATGGAGCTGGAGCAGCGCACAAAGCTCTTCCCACACTCGGGGCACTCACTGGGATTCCCCTACTGGGGCCTCCCTCGGTGTAGGGCCAAGGCTGAGCTCTGTTGGAAGCTCTCCCTACATTGGGGACACTCGTAGGGCCTCTCACCGGTGTGGATGCGCCGGTGCTGGCCAAGGTGGGAATTGCGTTTGAAGCCCTTCCCGCAGTCGGGGCAGCGAAAGGGCCTCTCCCCTGTGTGTGCTTGCTCATGAAGGAGAAGATGGGATCTGCTCCGAAACCTCTTCCCACACTCAGGACACTCGTATGGCCTCTCCCCAGTGTGGGTCCTCTGGTGCCGGATCAGGTCAGAGCTCCACCCAAATTTTTTCCCGCACTCCAAGCACTCGTAGGACCATTCCCCAGTGTGGATCTTCTGGTGTTTCATCAGGCTGCAGCTCTGGCGGAAGCTCTTCCCACATTTCAAGCACTCATAGGGCTTTCCCCCAGTGTGAATCCTCACGTGCCGGATCAGGTTGGAGCTGTCACTGAAGCTCTTTCCACATTTCCCACACTCATAGGGTCATTCCATCTGTACCATAGCATGGATCATCTGATGCCGGATCAGGTGGGAGCTCTTGCTAAAGGCTTTCCCACATTCCAGGCACTTACAGGACTTCTCCCTGCCCTGAGGCTTCTCCCTCAGCTCCGAGCTCTGACTGGATCTCTGGTCGCCTTCCTGGCACAGGGAGGGTCTTTCCTCCTCGCAGCTCCCTGGGCTGGGTTTGCAGCCCCTCCTCGTGCGGGATCTCCGGGGCTTTTTCCTCCCAAGGCATGGGAATGACAAATCCTAGTCTGTGGGGAGAAACAAGGGGTGAGCACCTTCGGCTGGGGGTTCCTTCTTTCCAAGTCCATTCCAGGAAGTCACTGGGTGTTTTATGCCCATAAAAATCTATCAAGCACCAACATCCAGCTCCCCAAAAAACCCTCATAGGAAATTCACCTTTCTCATCTCTCCACGCTGGGGTTTTGGGGGTTATTTTTTCCCTGGGCTGATGGGGCTCCTGTGGCTCCTGGGTCTCCCCCTTTCTGGGTCTTTTAGATGATCCAAGGGGTTTGAGGCTCCCAGTGGTCCGTTCTCCCGATTCTCTTTGGGTTGTACAGATCCCATGGGTCCCCCCCAAGTCCACGCTCTTCCCCTCCCCCTTTCAGGCTGTCAGGACGCCCTCTGCTCTGGCATCGTCCCTCTCCACTTTTCCCCGCTCCAGGGATCCTGGGATGCCTCTCCACAGCTCTCCCAGGAGTCCCTGAGACTGGTGTCCTCCCCAGCCAGTACCTGGTGATTGCCACATGGACCCTCAAATATCCCCCCAATGGGGAATCTCCGACTCAGCTTTGGAGTCTTGCAAGATCCAAACTTCCCTCCTCAAAAAACCAAACACTCCCAGAGACCACAAAGATATTTGCATCTCAAATCTGGAATCTGAAAACGCCAAACAACCCACCCAGAAAAAACCCTCTTGAGGACTCCCTGATATATTTGGGGTGAGCTCCCCCTCCCTGCTCACCTGTGGGATAGAACCTCGTGCTTCTCCTCCTGCTCCTCTTCCTGCTCCTCCTTCTCCTCTCTCCCTCCTCTTCCTCCCCTCCTCCTCTGTGCCCACCCTGGACTCCCCTTTTCTCAACCCTCTCTACCCAACACCGGGTGCTGAGTGGGGGGAATGTCCCCAAGAGCCCCCCAAGGATGGACAGGGGGTTTGGAGATCCCCCCAGTGCAGATCCATCCCCTCCCAGAGCCCTGGAGAATCGCTCCAGAGATAGAGTGATGGGGACACAAATGGACCCCCACAGGAACCCCTCCCCTTATCTCCCTCTCTCAAACATTCGCCATCCTCCTCCAATATCCCAGCTCTTTCCAGCTCAGTTTGGGGGTGACGCCCCTGTCTCTAACCCAGTTTTGGTGTCCTAAATGCCCTTTGGTGGCTTCTCCTCCCTTCCTCATTGTGTTGAAAGGAATGATATGAAAGGGTCTTTACAGACAGATAGTGTGAATCTGCTTGGAGATAGGGACAGGGACCTGTAGATAATGAAGGGACAGGAAAAACCATCAGTTTCAGAAAACATTATTAATTGACAGGGACTGCTGCTCAAAGTCCTGCTAAATTCCTGAACTTGGAGAAGAAGAGCAAAGACTGAACAGAGCCATGGATATTGTATCTTTTACAAAAACAGAGAATGTTGAGGTAGTTTGCACATCCTCCCAGAAGTAATGAAGGACATGGACACCCAGGGAGGAAATAAGGGAACTGAAGAAGGGGTCTCGACAACAGCAGATCGAAAATGTTGGTGTGCTGAGAAAGGGTTGGTTGAAGGGGAGTGTGCAAGAATATGGTCAAAGCAAGAAGCAGCAGGAGGAATTCATGGGGGAAGAAAGAAAAGGGAAGCTGGAAAAGAGGTGGAAGAGAAAAATATTGAGAATTGGAATGTTTTACAGCATTCTCACCCATCATATCCTCAAGAATTGCAGGCTGATCCAGGGCCAACTGCAGATCCTTTGTACCCCCAGTTTCCAGGGCAGGGAAAGAAGGAGGTCAGGATTTCTGGGGGTTTCTCTGTGCTGGGCAGCGGCAGGACCGGGCACAGAGGTGCAGGACCGGGAGCACGGGCTGGGGGCCTGTGGAGAGCTGCGGGGTCGGGCCGGGGCTGTGGGGCAGCCGGGGCTCAGCGCCGGGCACTGCCTGACCCCAGTACCCCCCGGGCACGGCCGGCAGTGGCCCCCGGCCCCCAGGAGGCTGCGGGACGCCCCGGCCGCCTGCCCGGCCCCGTGGAGCTGCCGGCCCTGCCCACCGGGGGGGCCGCGTTTGGACACTGCGGCAGGATAGGGACCGGCTCTGGGATACGGGGTGTGGAGGGGAGGGGGAGAACAAGGAGGAGGAGGAAGAAAGATCTGGGAAACGCGGAACACAAGTGGAATTACCAGAACTTTCTTTTAAGGACATTGTTAGGGTCACTGGAGAAATGGTTTTGCGGAAAGCTCAGCAGCTGTCACAGGATGAGCACCCACAGGCACTGAGGGGGGGCTGCAGGAGTGACAGAATAAGCCCCTGCAGGACTTGGTCACAAAGGCACAGCAGGTGAAAAGGCCAAGCAGGAGGAAAAGGCCAAGGTGAAGGCAAAGGCCGTGGCAGAGTTTCTACAGCCCCTGAGGGATGAACCGCACGGCCCAAGGGGGCCCCAGGACCCAGGGGACAGCATCGGCCAAAAGCACCTGGCAGAGGCATTGCCCTCTGTGGCAGGGGAGAGCCCACCCAAACAGCCCCTGGCAAGGAATCAGGGTTCCATCTGCACACCACAAGGACACTGGAAGCAGAGACAGGAGCACCCTCAGGAGCAGCAAGTCCACCCCTTGAGGGACATGGATTGTTAGCAGTGTCAGAGCTCCCATTCCACCAGGAACCCACCACACTGGAGCCCTTGAGAACATTCAGGATGGGTCTGGATCGAGAGGAGGCCTTTCCTGATACACACAGGAGCATCTTGATCCACTCTGAATCTTAGACCTAAGGGGGGAAATTGTCAGGAAGTTCTTTGATCATTCAGGGTGTAAAGCGGAAAAAGAAGCAGGTGTGTTTTTTTCATCCACTATCAGCAGATGCGGGAGGGATTTGAAATGCATTAATTTCTGTTTGCTCCTAATTGTAACTGTAATTTACTGGGAAAGGATTTGATTGCTAATGTGGAAAAAGAAATGAATAGTGTAAAAGGTGATACAGAGGCTGATGTTGTTGTATCTCTGTGTCAAATGTCTGGCAAGGCCTCTGCTGAAGTGAACCCAGAAGGGTGGGCAGCTCCAGGGAAATACAGAAAATTAGATATGGAGCCCCTCCAAATTACTTTGAAGCAACCAGCACAAGTGGTGTCTAAAAGCAATACCCTGCTCCAAGGCAGGGAAGGAAGGGGTCACGGCCTGGTATTGAGTCCCTGCTAAAGGCAGGGCTTTTGGAGCCTGCCATCTCTCCCTACAACACTCCTGTCCTGCCAGGCAAGGAACTGCATGGATGGACACCAGGAGGAAAGCAGAACTGCCAAGGGTTAAAAAGCACATGAACTGAGCCTCCTGCCCTGGACCTCCCAGACAGGGAAAGAGAATTTGAATTGTGTGTGGGTGTTAAACAGGGCCATGCCAAAGGAGTTCTTGTGCTAAAATGTTTAACCCAGTGGCCAGAGAGTGGCCTCATTGTCTGCACAATTGTGCAGCCACCGCTTCAATAGCAACTGAGGCCCAAAACTGAAGGCACAAGGATCTCCTGTTGTTCAAGTCTGACATCAAGTTCAAGCTTTGAGAACCAAAAGAGCCTCTACATGGATGAGCAGTGCTCGGTTATTACAGTATGAAACTTGTTCAGTGGAACAGGAGGATTTAGAATTGAGGACAGGGGAAGGGCTGAACCCAGCCTCCTGCGTGAAGGGCCCAGGACAGGGGGGCTGGGAAGAAACCCATGAGTGCATTCAAGTGACAGAGCTGCAGACCCGGGATAGGAGAGATTGAGGAGACATTCCCAGGCTGGATCCCTTGAGGGGTGGGGAAGCCCTGGGAGCTCCAAGTTCTGTGGGTTTAATACAGGTTGAGGTTTGCATGAACACCCTGGGAACTCCAATTCTGTGGGTTTAATACAGGCTGCGGTTTGCGTGTACACCCAGGTACCTCCCCCGGGGGAGTTTTACACTGTCTGATGTCCCACTGTGGATGCCGGGACACTTTGAGGGGCTCTGATGGCTCATGGCCCCTTGTAAGACGTGGCCCTGCCTGTCCTGGCAGCACAGCTGAGCCAGGTATGGCCCATGGGAAGGGATGGGAAGCTGCAGGGCTGGGTGTGAATGTCCTGGGCCTTCCGCGGGGGAGTTTCCAGAGGTGAGGCAGTTGTGTAAGGGAGGGCATTGCCCTGGTGCAAAGGCCTGTCCCAGCTGGCAGCATCTGTTTGTGCTGGGCCTCTGCCCTTCCCTGGCTGCCAGCATGGCTCGTCCCCTGCGGGGCTGGGTGTTCACCCCCTGTGGCCCTGGGCGCTTCCTGTGCCCATGGCCAGCAAAGCCCCCCCTGCTTTTGCCAATGGCCACTGCTTTGAGCCATTGACCCCCAACATTTCAGTCCCTCACAGCTCTTCACCCCAAAAGCTGAGAGGGATCGATGGCACCTCAGAACAACTCCATTGTCCTGAAAATGGCTCAATTGCACCACAAAACCACTTGATCCCACCTCAAAATTTTGGGGTATCCCCTGTGCCCAAGTTGCTTTCAGCTTTGACGTTTCTATTCAGGAATTTGACTCAGGTGTTGTCATCAAGGACAACAAGTGACACTGCGGTCCTCAAGGTTTCCGCTTTCCTTTTTTTATTTGAAGGTTTCTTTGGGGTTTTTTTGGCTGTGTGCCATGTTGGGGTTCATTTGCCAGCCGAGCACTCTAAGTGCGGGCTGACACGGGAGGCACACATGGGGTTCCCCATTCCCGATCCATCCCGGGGCTGCTTTTGCCGCACCAATCTCAGCCCCTCCCAAATCGCTCCCCACTGCCCCCCAATAAATGTGACTGGTTTGAACTGGAAAGCCTTACTGGGAACACTTGGTGGCGCTGTTTTGGGGCAGAGTGACAGCGGGGCTGGGGGGGACACATGACCCCTCCAATATCAGCTCAGGGACAGAGCGGGGGATCCCGGCTGGGCCTGAGGCCACGGGGAGGGGCTGCAGCTAATGGCGGCTCAGGAGCTCTGTGGCAGAGAAAAGGTGGTTACACCGGGCTGGGAGACCCTGATGGGAGCACACAGGCTCCGGGGGAGAGGGGGCATGACCCCCGGGACCCCCTCACCTTCTTGCGGAGGTAGAAGCAGAGCCCCAGCGCCAGGAAGACAAAGCCAAACATGACTGCCCTGATCCCTGTCAGTATCTTGCTGTGGGCGGCACATTCTCTGCGGGGTCCACAGGGGTCAGGACCCCCAAAAACCTCTCACAGACATCCCAAGTCCTTCCAAGCACCCGTCCAGTCACCCCCAGCTTAATCAGAACCCCCTGAAACCTCCTTCTAGTCCCTATACAGTCCTCCCCAGCATCTCCTGAACCCACTCCCATCCCTCTCAGGATCCTACAGTCCCCTCCCAGTTGACACCCACTGCCCTCTCCCAAGCCTCTCCCAGTCCCTTCCCAGCCCCATCAGGGTGCACCAACACCGTGCCAGGTGATCCAAGCACACCAAACCTCCTTCCCTCCCTCTGTTTTCCATCCCCATTGTGGAGGTACAGCTGGAAAGCAGAAGTGAGAGCACTGCTGAACTCATGTCAGAAGTGAACGCCGCAACACTGCTAGGCCGCAAACCATGGCAGGCCGTGAGATCTACCACAAGATAGCGTCAGTAAAAGGCATGCTTGGTATGTATCTGTACCGGTTAGTGCTAGCTTCTAGTTTCACAATATTATTAAGAAACATAGATATGGTTGTTATAGTAATTGCTGATTCTTACTGCTTATATAAGAATGTATTTTTAGTAACTGCTGAAAAGGTATAAAAGCTCTGCTCCGTATCAATAAAATTGTCTTATTGCACCCAAGCAATCTGCCCCTCTCTTCCATCGCCGACTGTCACCCGACACCAATCTTCTTCCAGCCCTCCAGGCTTACTCCAATCTCCCTTTCAGTTACACCCAGCACCCTCAAAGTCCCTCCCAGTGTCCACCAGGACTCTCATAACCATATCCTAGTTTCCTCCTCGTCCTTCAAATCCCTTCTCAGTCCTCTCAGGCTCCCCAAACCACCCAGCCAGTTACCTCCGGGCTCCCAGAATCTCCCTCCCAGTTACTCCCAGCACCCCCAGTCCTTCCCCCACTCCTCTCAGTGCTGTGGGGGCCGGGCCGTACCCCAGTGCTGGCTCAGGGGGTGCTCCAGGCTGACGTGCTCCACCTGGCAGGTGAAGGTGACCCCATGCTGGGGACTGGAGGAGTTTCCAGCAGCACCAGGAGCTGGTAGGTCCTGTCCCCAATTGGGGCCCACATTGGTGGCCACCATGTGCCCCGAGAGCTCCTGCTGGCCTTGGAACCACCTCAGCTGCACCTGCACAGGGTAGAAATCCATCAGGGAGCAGAGCAGGCAGTCAAGGCTGGGAAAGCTGCTCCTGCAGCAACGGGCAGCTGTCGGCACAGCTGCCTGACAAGGCACGACTGGCAGGTGGGGGCTCAGCCCTCTCTCTGTGTGTCCGTTTTGCCACTGCACAGGAGCCAGGGAGCTCGAGTGAGCTGCCTGCCCAGCATCAAAGCTGTGGCTGTGGAGGTGAAGGGGCGCCATGTAGTGAGTGTCTGTGCTGCTGCTCTGTGCCTGAGTGCTGCTCCGCGTGCCGAGCCCCAGAGGCCTGGCTGCTCACCTTCCTGCACTGCTTGCCATGCACAGGGGAGCCCATTGAGTGCCAGGAAGCTGGAGCGGCTGATTGAAGAGCTGCCAAAGGTGACAATGGGCTGCCTTTCTGCCCTCTGTGGCCTCTGGCTGTGCTGGGCTGCCAGGGAGGCTTGGCTAGTGCAGTGACCTTGTGCGTGGGCAAGCGAGGCTCCTCGGTGCCACCGGGCAAGCAGAGGCACTGGGGAGCCAGCGGCAGCACCAGCACGTCCTTGCTGCTGCCAGGGGCAGGACTGCTGCTGCACGGGCCAGAGAGGCTGGCAGGCCAGAGGCTGCCAGCTGTGTGCCATGCTCAGGCTGCTGGGGCTGAGTGGCAGCTGGCCGCTGGCCCTTTGTGCTGTGGGGCTGCTCAGCGAGTGCACCTGGCTCCTTGCAGGCTGATTCAAGGCAAGGGCCTGCCGTGGCTGCGTCCGACAAGGGAGGACAACTTGGCTGCTGCCCAGGTGAGTTTGGGAAGGAAAGGCAAGCTCCTGCTCTGGCCGGGCTGTGCTCACTTGTCCCCTGAGTGTGGCCGTGCAGGTGTGGCACCCTGAGGGTGAAGGTGGCTGTTGCCCACAGCTTGGAGAAGGGCAGGCCCAGGGCTGGGGCGGCTTGTCCCAGCGGCACAGCAGCACTCAGGAGCCTCCGAGCTACAGCCACACTTGCAGCTGCCAGCTCCCTGCCTGGGGTGCCACATGGCTCCACACAGCGCCTAAGGCAGGCAGGGCAGGCTGGGGCAGGGCAGGCTGTGACAGCGCTGGCCTGGTGGTCCCCAGTGAGCGGCTTTGGTTCTCTTTTCCTTTGCAGCAGGAGGGAGCAGTGGCAGTGGCAGCAGCAGCAGAATGAGGAGGAGGTGGCTGCCCTGGTCCTTTGCTCTGTGGCGGGGCACAGCTGGGGCGGCCCGGACGCCGGGCAGGAGGGCTCTGGCTGCAGCAGGGCGCTCTTCGGGCAGCCCCTGGCAGCCGTGTGCACGCAGGATGGCAGCTGCCCCAGCCTGTGCAGGTAAGGCAGCGTGCACAGGGGCTGCACCGGCTGCTGCACAGTCCCTGTCCCCACTGGGCCATGTGCCCCAGCCATGGGCCTCCGGGCTCTTCAGCCGTGCCTCAGCTTTCTGCCCCCATCCCCTTGGCAGCAGGCAGGGAGCCCAGGCTGGGGCAGAGCTCTGGCCCGGCTGCTACTCTTGCAGCACGGCAGCTCCTCACACATGTCCCTGCCCTCCTGCCTCTCCTGCAGGAGCTGCTGGCTGTCCTGCAACAGCAAGGGCCCACAGCTGAAGGCATCTTCCACAAAGCGGAGAGCGCCAGGGCAGTTCAGGAGCTTTGGCAGGCCCTGGACGACGACCTGCCTGTGGACATGACAAGGCAGCTGGCAGTGCTGCTGCTGGCCATTGTCCTCAAGGTGAGCCCTCCTGAGCTGCAGATGCAAAGGCTCCTGCCTGGGCTGCCAGGCTCCAAGGTTCAGTGGCAGCCCTTGGCCTTGCAGGACTCCCTCAGAAGTGTCCCTGGGAAGCTCCTGGTCACGTACCTCTAGGAGGCCTGGATGGCAGCCATGCAGATGACCAGCAGGGAGGACAAGACCTCTCAGCTGCAAGCGTAAGCGTGGGCAGCAGCTTCTACCTCTGCAGCAGGCACTGCTACAAGCATGGCACTGGCCTGAAAGGGGCCGGTCCCCTTCAAAGGCTGTGGCTTTGGGCAGCTTGCTCTTGCTGCTGGGCAGTCCCATTTTGGGGCAATGCACGGGGAGCCTTCCTGTGTGGGCTCGGGGCAAATCAGGAGCTGGGCAGCAGCGCTGCAGTTCCTTCCTGCAGGAGCACGGGAGCCCCAGCCGCTGGCTGAGAGCGCCTGCAAAGCTGCGCAAGAGCCGCTGGCTGCCCCTGCCTGGGGCCAGCTCTGGGGGCAGCTGTGGGCAACACGGGCCTGCTGATGAACGTTGCCCTCCTGTTCCCTCAGGGTGGCCCAGAAGTTGCCTGCTGCCAACCTGCCCCTCCTCGAGCAGCTGCTGGCACTGCTGCCACACAAGGGCCAGCACGTGGCCACCAGCCGTGTGACCTGCAGCAACCTGGCCATGGGCCTGGGGCCAAAGCTGCTGAGCCCAGTGCAGCAGGAGCAGCTGCCTTCGAGGCCATGCTGGCTGTGAGCGACAAGGTCATGGTGTGTTCAGCAGGCAGCTGCAGCCTTGCTGGCCAAAGGCAACTTGGCTGCCCAGAGGTGCCTGTGCCTGGCGGCCCCCTGTCTCCAGCCAAGGCTGCTGCGGGAGCTGCCTGCAAGAGCTGCCCCCCAGGCAGCGCCTTCCTTCTGTGTGCAGAGGCAAGGCTCAGCAGTGATGGCCAGGGCTGCTTGGCTCACTGTCAGACCCCTGGGCTGAGAGCAAGGCTTTCCTGGGTGCAGGTGAAGGTGATGCCATTTGGTTTTTGCCTGCTTTTCTTTTCTGTGTTCTCTGTACTCTTCACACATGTATTTGTAGCTCTGTAGCCCATTGTATTGGTGGCTGGTTTTCCCAGTAATTTTCCATGGCCTTTCCCTAGGCAGAAAGACAAACGAAATTCCAGAGCTCCAAGCCCTGAGGGGTACCCGGCCCTGTGCTGTCTTGGTTTTTCCTGGGAACCAAGGCTGAGAACAACTCTTCAAGGTACATTTATATGGACAAAGTGCAGCCAGTGCTGTATGGGGCACTCCAGAGAAGGGGCTTGACCTGGGTGGGAGTTGCATCACCACTTGCCCTCCTAATGGGTGATTTTTATCAATGATGCTCATTTCCTAAAACCTATAAAGATGTACTCTCCCTGTGGGAGAGCATGTTTTGTGACCTATTGGTGCCAAAGCTCTTATGGGGAAGGTCCGATACGCGCCGACAGCAATCCAGGCTCAGCTGCCTGCGGAAGCGCTTCAGCACTCAAAGGAGCTCAAAGCTTTGCGGGCTTTTTGTAAAGTGCTGCACAATGGTCTCACTACAGCGTCATTTGTTAACATAAGACAGGGAGCTGATGAACCTTTTATTCAGTTTCTAGATAAGTTAAAGTAACTATAGGTAAGCAAATAGACAATGATACTGTGTGAGAAATGTTACTGAAGCAGTTAGCAGTGGAGCTAACCCTGACTGTCAAAAGGTTTTATGGACCCTGTGACCCCCCCACAGTCACAGAAATGCTTAAGGCTTGTCAGGGAATCGGCACTGCCGGTCATAATCTGACTTTGCTTTCAGAGGCTTTTGCTACGATGAGCGTTCATTCCAGATCCAGTGTTTGTTTTCCATTTAGGAAGCCGGGTCACAAGAGATGCAAATGCCCCTGGAACAGGAGAGTTTGTTCTGGGGATGCTGCAGTGTGCGCAGGTTACCGCAAGGGACAGCACCGTGTGAAACAATGCCCATCTAAATTTCCTAAAGAAGGGGAGCTGCTCCCAGCTACATCGATGGGCCCTGCGGGAAAGCGCCAGCGGAGGGTGGGGGCAGCCGCGCGTGGGCAGCAAATCAAGCCGTGCTGCAGCCATGCCTGCAAATGCCGTGTGAGTCCGGACAGCCGGCGGCACCGGCATGGACCTGTGCCCCGCAGGCACAGGAACTCTTCAGGACAGCGATGGGCACTGTTTGCTTTCAGATGGCCGGGAACCACTGGGCCGGGGCTGCCGTGCACTTGTGATTGGTGGAGCATCGACCACAAAACAGGGTTTTTGTGTTCTACCCAGACTCATAGATGGGGATTTTACTGGGGAGATTCAGATAATGCTTTGGACCCCTGTACCCCTGTGTCAAATCTCTGAAGGGTCACAAACTGCTCAACTTGTTAATTTCCTTGTTAAACCTCCCTGTAGTTTTCCATGAGTTAGAGGTAACAGTGGCTTTGATTTCACTGGGCAGTCACAGATCTTTTGGGCACAATCACTTTCCAGTTATAGACCCACTCTCAAACATATCCTTTGGCATCAAAAGGAGAAGCTACAAATTGCTGGTATACCTGACAGTGGTGCTGATTGTACTGTTACAGCTTTCTCAGCATGGCCCACTCATTTGCCCCTGACTCAAGCTGCTCAAGGTCTGGCTGGGCTTGGAGGCCTCTCTATTGCAAAGCAGAGTGTCAATTTTGTCACAATAGAGGGCCCTGAAGGTAGCACTGCCACTGTGAAACCTCATGGGCTGTCACTCCCTGTTACTTTGTGGAGATGAGACTGCCTTAGCCAATGGGGTCTCGTGTTGGGAACAAATTTATCCCAGGGGCCACTGCTGAGCAGCATGTCCTGGCCCTAACCTGGACCACAGATTGTCCTGTGTGGCCCTTCTCTCAGGAAAAGCTGCAATATTTGCACCAGCTTGTACAAGAACAGCTGCAAGCTGGCCATATCATTCCCACAACTGGCCTGTGGGATTCTCCTGGTTTTGTTATTCAGAAAGAGAGAGGAACATGGTGATTGCTGCATGATCTTAGAAAAATCAATAATGTCCTTGTGCCTCTGGGGAACCCTACAGCCAGGGCTACCGTCTCCTGCAATGTTGCTGCAATCCTGGACCCTGATATGAATTGATTCAAAAGTTTGGTTTTTTACCATACCACTTTGTGAACACAATGCCCCTCGATTTGCATTGTCTGTGCCTTCCATTAATGCTGCTGAACCCTACCGGAGATATCATAGGAAAGTTTTAAGCAGTAGAACGAAGGGGTTTAAAAGTAGCAAATGAAAAGGTACAAGAAGCCCCTTGGAAATATTTAGGGTGTAAAATTTTAAATCAAACTGTTCATCATTTGCAACTGTAATTGCAGTTGCAATTGATGTGTCCACCCTCCACCATTTGCAAAAACTCCTGGGAAGAATTAATTGGGTACACCCTTTATTGGATATTCCAACTGAAAAACTCCACCCCCTTTTCCAGTTATTGCAAGGGCATCCTGAACTCATTTCCCCTCGCACCCTGACACCCCGAGCAACAGCAGTTCATGGTTCTTGACAATAGGTAGAATCAGCAGCTGTGGTCAGGGCTTTTGAAACATTTCAAGATGAGCTTAACATTGTTACTGACTCTGCTTATGTTGCAGGTACAGTGACAAGAATAGAAGCAGCTTTCATCAAAGAAGTAACCAAGCCATTGCTCTTTTCTTTATTGCTACATTTGCATTTTGCAGGGCAGTTGAGTAGGAAAAGGTATTATATCCTCCATGTACATTCCCATACCGGCCTTCCTGGCCCCATCTCTGAAGGTAATGCCCGTGCAGACCACTTAGCTGGGGCCCTTGTTGTGCCGGATGTTTTTTCTCAGGCCCGTCTGTCACATGAGTTTTTTCACCAGAGTGCAGCAGCTCTTCGAAAACAATTTCAGCTTCCACGTGAGCAAGCACAGCAACTTGTGCAAGCCTGTGCCAACTGTCACCAGGCAGCACCCTTGCCTACCCTCGGAGTTAATCCCCAGGGACTTCAAGCTCTAGAAATCTGCCAGACTGATGTTACACATATCCCTGACTTTGGCAAGTTGAAATACGGTCATGTTAGGATTGATACCTTTTCAACGTGTATTTTTGCCACTGCGCATACAGGTGAATGTGCAAAAGATGTCCAGCGTCATTTTTTGTCTGCTTTTGCAGCCCTTGGAGTACCTGTATCCACAAAGACTGATAATGGGCCAGCCTCTACATCCAAATGGAGAGCTGACTTTTTTCATTTGTGGGAGTGCAGCATGTCACCATATTCTACATTCCCCTACAGGTCAAGCCATTGTTGAACGGGCCCATAGCACTCTCAAGTCCATGTTGTTAAAACAAAAAAGAGGGAGTGCGGGAATGGGATACACCCCCCACGAAAGACTGCAGAAAGCCCTTGATATTGTCAATGTTTGGAATCACATTCAGAACGACAAACCCCCATCCAACAACACTTTGGTAAATCACAGACCCACTTAGAAACAGCTCAGGTACTGGTTAGGAATCTTGAAAGTGGAAAATGGGAAGGCCCCTTTCTGTTAATAACCTGGGGGTGAGGATATGCTTGTGTTTCCACAGATTCCGGTCCAAGATGGGCACCTGCAAGAGTGGTCTGACCAGCCCTGGGCACTCCATCTTCATCATCAGCTTGTGGGGAACACACACTCTGCTGAAGTCGTGTTCAACTGATACTAATAAAGTTTTTAGGCAGTTTTATAGGTACACTAGAGAAACTCCCTCGGTCAAGGCTTGAGCTCTGGCCAAACCCCAGCCCTGTCTGACTGGGGACTGTACCATCAGACCCAGGTGTTTCTGCCCTAGAAGTGTAAGCGAGTCATTTTGACATAAAAGCTGGACCCCCTTTTCAAGATAAACCTGGTAGTCTTGCCTGGGAAAGATTCTCCAAGTCTTCACTGTGAAATGGGACTCCCCAACAATTGCAGCCTCTGGGCGATGGTAAAGGTTTCAGACAATTTTAAGTTGTTTCTCAAGGTTCTATCTGTTTACTCATATCCTGCTTTTGTGAGGAGTTGAGCTTGTTTGGTTTGGGTGGTGGGCCAAACATGTTCTAATGTTAGAAGTGTTCTGTTTCAAGATTCCTGTTTGTATAAAACAAAACAGAGGGGGCTGTGGGAAGAGATGGGATGGAGTTGAGGTGTGGGCTGTGGGCCACGCCTGCAGAAGCACATGGCAGCACAAAGGAGCACAAGGCAGGAACCTTGACGGGAGGAGGTGCCACGGGCAGAGCCCTGTGGGAGAAGAGCCGGCCGGAAGCTGACAGACGGATGAACAGCGCGTGATCACCCCAGAGAAGGACTTGGAGAAGGCGTTGCTGACGTGGACCCATGGGATAGGTCACGTAGTGGTGAGAATTCCCATGTAAGGAAATGCTGTGCCTGGAAAAGTGTATAAAACCAGCTCATTTCTTTGAATAAACGGTTCAGATTCCCTGTCGGTCTGGGTCCGTGCCTCAGTCGTTACAGGGCTCTGCTGAACTCCGGGGCCCTGCGCTCAGACTCTGCCTGGAGCTTGCTGGGTCCAGCCCAAAGCCAGGGGTAGCACCGGGACCAGTGGATCCCATTTTTGCTGAGGCTGCGAGTCCCCACCCCTGGCAGAGCAGGACTTCATTCTCTTTTCTCTCTTCCCTCCCTTTCCTTTGGGTGATCATAAATCCCAGAGTGGCTGCAGAGCCCTGTGCCCAGTTTGGGTTTCCCAGGAAAGGGAGGCCTGGGGCTGAGGTGCCCTGGGATGGCTGGGAATGGAGGTCTGGGGGTCCACGGAGTTAGGGAAACAGGAGATCCAGGGGCTGGGAGGGGATACCCGGGAAAGGGAGAGCAGGGGGGTTTTGGTGCAGGATAAGGGGGAGAAGGGGGGTCCCAGGGCTGGGAAAGGAGATGCAGGGGGGTCTCAGTACCCAGAAATGGGGATTCAAGGGGGTTCCAGCGGGGCTCTTCAAAGCCCCCACCCAGGCAGGAGCAGGAGCAGGAGCTCTGGAGGAGAGAAAAGGGGGAAACCCCAGGATGGGGTCCCCATGGGGAGCACACACACTCTGGGGGGGACACAACCCCTGGGGACCCCTCCCCCCCTTCACCTTCTTCCACAGGGGGAGGCTGAGCCCCAGCCCAGGCAGACAAAGTCCAACACAAAGCCCCTGACCCCTGTCAGCACCTGGGGGGGTGTCCAGCGGCAGCTCCGGAGGGTGGGGGGGGCAGGATCCAGGAAAGAGCAGCAGCTGCTGGGAAGAGACGGACATCGGTATACATCTGGACTGGGACCAGAAACCCCTGGGACCTAAACTGGAGCAACAGAGATCATACTGGGAGTCATTGCAACCACACCGAGGGATACTGGGAGACACTGGAAGCATGGTGAAGGCATCTGGGATGTACTGGGAGAGACTGGCAGTGATTGGGATCTTATTGGAAGGGACTGAAACTGCAGTTGGAGCGAATGGGAACAACTGGGACAAGGTGGGGGCATACTGGAATCATACTGGGACTGACAGGGTCATACCTGGAGGGACTGGAATAATACTGGCAGTATCTAGCAGTGACTGGGATCATACTGGACATGACAGAGATCAAACTGGATTCAAACTGGGAGTGTCCGGAAGTTGTTTGGATCATATTGAGGGTGACTGGACTCATACTGGGATCATATTGGGAGCAACGGGGATCTCAAGGCTGGCAAATGTCATCATGGAGGGACTGTCTGGGAGGGACTGCATTCATACTGGAATTGACTGGGACCATACTGGACTCCTACTGAGAGTGACTCAGAGTGAAAGGAACCTTATTCGGTATAACTGAAAGCAACTGGGACCATGTTGGGGGCAGCTGAGATCCTACTGCAAGTGACTGTAAGTGACCAGGATCCCACTGGGAGTGACTGGAACCATACAGGGAGTGAGTGGCAGCCACTGGGACCATGCTGGGAGCCAACTGGGGACACATTGGGAGCAACTGGAAGATACTGGGACCAGGCAGGTACAACTGGGAGCACAATTAGAGACACTGATTATACTGGGAGCAACTGGGATCATAAGGGCTACTGGGAGCAGAACTGGCACAACCAGGATCATGCTGGGAGCAACTAGATGTAACTGGATGTTACTGGGATCATGCTAGAGGGAACTGGAATCTTACTGAGGCAAATGGATATAACTGGGAATGACTACAAGCATGCTGAGGGAAACTGGGATATACTGGGAGAGTCTGCAATCATACTGGGAGCATCTACAATCATACTGGGACCAACTGGGACCACCCTGGGTGTAACTGGGACTGGCTGGGACCAACTGGGATCATGCTGGAATCTACTGGGAGCAACTGGGAGTACTGCACTGAGGGCAACGGGGATGCACTGGAAGAGACCAGGAGTGACCGGGAACATCCTGGAAGTGACTGGGAGCTTGTTGGAGATGACTGGGATATACTGGGAGAGACAGGAATTGACAGGGATCATACAGGAAAGTACTGGAATAATTCTGTGAGTATCTGAGAGCAGCTGGGATCCTACTGGAATCATACTGGGAGTGAGTGGAACCATCCTGGGTAACTGGGAGCAACTGGGACCATGTGGGGAGCAAATGGCATCCTACAGAGAAGGACTGGGAGTGACCGGCTTCAAACTGGAAGTGACTTGGACCATACAGGGAGAGTCTGAGCCCATAATGGGATCATACTGGGTGAGACTGGGAGTGACTGGGCCCTACTGAGGTCCCACCCCAGGCACCATCAGGGGCAACACAGACCCAGCCTGGGCACAGGGAGGGAATTTATTCCCAACCAAATCACAGCAGCACAAGGACAAGGGAAAGAAATCTCTCCAACACCTTCCCCACACACAACAGGGATCATCCAGAATGGGGGTCACCAGGGCTCTCCCCAACGGGGTCACTGGGGATCATCCAACGCGGATCCTCCCATGGGGGATGGAGCTGGAGCAGCGCACTAAGCTCTTCCCACACTCGGGGCACTCACAGGCCTTCCCTTAATGGTGCCTCCGTTGGTGTTGGGTCAAGTGAGAGTTCCTGAAGGATCTCTTCCCACACTGGGGACACTCGTAGGGCCTCTCCCCAATGCGGATGCGCTGGTGTCGGACAAGGGTGGAGTTGCACTTTAAGCCCCTCCCACAGCTCGGGCAGCGGAAGGGCCTCCCCTCTGTTTGAATCCACTGGTGTACGTGGAGAGTGGAGCTGGTCTGAAACCTCTTCCCACACTCAGGACACTCGTAGGGCCTCTCCCCAGTGTGGATGAGTTGATGATTTCACAGGTCAGAGCTCCGCTGGAAGCTCTTCCCACATTCCCCACACTCGTGGGGCCATTCCCCAGTAGGGACCACCTGGTGTTGGAGCAGGCTGGAGCTCCAACTGAAGCTCTTCCCATACCGCAAGCACTCGTAGGGTTTTTCCCCAGTGTGGACTCTCAGGTACTTGATCAGGTCAGAGGTGTGTCTCACGCTCTTCCTGCATTCCCTACACTCATAGGGCCTTTCTCCAGTGTGGATGATCTGGTGTACCATCATTTGGGAGCTCCACCTGAAGCTCTTCCGACATTCCAGGCGCTTGTGGGGCTTCTCCCCACCCTGAGGCTTCTCCACCAGATCTGAGCTCTGCCTGGATCTCCGGCCGCCTTCCCGACTCAGGTAGGCTCTTTCTGCCTTGCAGCCCCTCATCGTGCAGGACCCTCTGGGGCTTTTCTTCCTTCTCCATCTGGCCATGGCTTGGGAATGACAAATCCTGATTAGGGGGCGGGAAAGAAGGTGTGAGCAACTTGGGCTGGGGGCTCTTCCTGCCCAAGTCCATCTCAGGAAGGCACAGAATATCTTATGTCCCTCACACCTCCAAAACACCAGCATTCAGCCTAAGAAGTCCCTCAAACATCAAGACAGAGGCCCAAAATTCACAAAACATAAAGATTCACCACAAAACTCCCTCCAAAGTAGAAAGATTCAGCACCCCAAAAAACCCAAAAAAACAACATTTACCCCAGTAAAGCTCAGAAATTCCAAGATTTACCCCATGAAAATCAAGGATCCCCCTCCCCTGCGGGAAGTGGGAGGGCAACGCTCCTCGGGCTGAGGGGAGGCTGCAGATAAAGGGAACGCTGGAACCTGGTCATGGCTTCTCCTCCTGCATCTCCTCCTCATCCTCCTGTGTTCCTACTCTCCTCACACTCCTATTGCTGCTGCTATTCCCCCTTCTCCTGCATAATCCTACCTTCACCTCCCACCAGCATCCTTTGACCATTTTGTTCTTCAGTCCTGCTCCTCCTTTCCTTCCCCTCCTCCCTCCAGGTCCAGCATTCACTCCTGGCTCCCTCTTCTTTTCCCCCAAACTATCGCATCCCACAGGGGGAGCAGGAATGGAGCTGGCACAGGTCGGGCTGCGACAGCTCTGGGCTCTCGGCGGCTTCTGCTCACACTCGGCACCCACTGCAGCCGCTCCTGCCAGGACAGCGCGGGGGAGTACGACCTGGGCGCTCCGCCCCTCCCACCTCCCCAAATTCCCCTCTCAGGGGACGAAAGGGTGGGGGGGGCGACGCAGTGGGGTCCGGGTGACGAGCGCTAGGCGCTGCCTGGCAGCTGGTGAGTCATCAGCTCCACGCCCTCGGATTGGCTGAGCCTGGCCTGAGGGCTGGGGCTGCAGCAGGGGCGGACACCCCGCTCCAGGGGGGATGTCCCGCAAACGGGGGACCCCCAGGAAAGGAAGAGGAGGAATGTGTCTGTACAAACAGATTGTGTGAGTCTGCCTGGAGATAGGGACAGGGACTTGTACATAAGGAAGAGACAGAAGAAGCCATCAGTTTCAGAAAATGTTATTAATTGACACAGACTGCTGCTCAGCCAAAGTCCTGATAAATTCCTGACCTTTGAGAAGAAGAACAAAGACTGAGCAGAGCCATGGATATCGTATATTATACAAGAAGGGAGAATGTTGAGGTAGTTTGCACATTCTCCCAGAGCTAATTAAGGACATGGACAACCACGGGGGCAATAAGGGAACTCGAGAAGGGGTCTCCAAAGACAACAGTGGATGGATGACGTTGGTGTGCTGGGAAAGGATTGGTTGAAGGGGAGTGTGCAGGAATACGGCTAAGGCAAGAAGCAGCAGGAAGAATCCATGGGGGAAGAAAAAGAATGATGGAAAAGAGGAGGAAGAGAAAAATACTGAGGACTGGAATGTTTTTAAGAATCCTCTTAACCTCAAAAATTGCCAGCTGATCCAGATGCTTTGCATCCCCGATTTCCAGGGCAGGAAAAGGAGGACAGGATTTCAGGGGCTTTCTCTATGCTGGGCAGCGGCAGGACCAGACACAGAGGTGCAGGACTGGGAGCATGGGCTGGGGGCCTGTGGAGAGCTGTGGGGCCGGGTCAGGGCTGTGGGGTAGCTGGGGTTCAGCAATTTCTATCTGCTCCTAATTGTTATTGGAATTAACTGGGAAGTGAATTGATGGCTACATTGGGAATGCAGGTTAATATTGTAAAAGCTGATACAGAGGCTGATGCTGTTGTATCTCTGTGTCAAATGTCTGGCAAGGCCTCTGCTGAAGTGAACTCAGAAGGGTGGGCAGCTCCAGAGAAATACAGAAAATTAGATATGGAGCCCCTCCAAATTACTTTGAAGCAACCAGCACAAGTTGTGTCTAAAAGCAATACCCTGTTCCAAGGCAGGGAAGGAAGGGGTCACAGCCTGGTATTGAGTCCCTGCTAAAGGCAGGGCTTTTGGAGCCTGCCATCTCTCCCTACAACACTCCTGTCCTGCCAGGCAAGAAACTGCATGGATGGACACCAGGAGGAAAGCAGAACTGCCACATGTTAAAAAGCAGATTAACTGAGCCTCCTGCCCTGGCTCTCCCAGACAGGGAAAAAGAATTTGAATTGCATGTGGATGTTTAACAGAGCCATGCCAAAGGAATTCTTGTGCTAAAATGTTTAACCCAGTGGCCAGAGAGTGGCCTCATTGTCTGCACAATTGTGCAGCCAGGGTGGCTTTAATGGCAACTGAGGCCCAAAGCTGAAGGCACAAGGATCTCCTGTTGTTCAAGTCTGGCATCAAGTTCAAGCTTTGAGAACCAAAAGAGCCTCTACATGCATGAGCAGTGCTCGGTTATTACAGTATGAAACTTGTTCAGTTGAACAGGAGGATTTAGAATTGAGGACAGGGGAAGGGCTGAACCCAGCCTCCTGTGTGAAGGGTCCTGGACAGGGGGCTGGGAGGAAACCCATGAGTGCATTTAAGTGACAGAGCTGCAGACCTGGGATAGGAGAGATTGAGGAGACATTCCCTGGCCTGAGGGAGAAAATGTGTTTATGGATGGGTATTCAAGGGCAACAGAAAGGAAATGGGTCACAGGATATTGTGCTATCAAAGGAAGGGAATTAGAGGAAGGGGAGAGGTTACAGGCTCAGCTCAGACACAGGAGCTCTGTGCACTTGTGAGAGCCTGGCAATTATATCAGGGAAACAGTTCACATTTTTAGTGATGCTAAATACACACACAGGGCGGTCCATGGGTTGGGAAAACTGTGGGAGGAAAGAGATTTGCTAACCTGCACAGGAAAACCCTTCACTCATGAAAGTTGAATTACTCAGCTATTGGAGCTGTTGAATTTACCAAGAGGGGAGGCAACGATCCACGTGAGGGGACACCAGGCAGGGTGCTCAGGGGAGCCAATTGGTCACGGACTGGCAGAGGAAGAAGCTTGGAAAGCAGCACTTTTGCCAGAAGTCTCTAAGATCCTGCCTTTAATCCCAGTGGCTCAACTGCCAGAGAAACTGTCTCCTTCCAGAGGAGCTGGAGATAATGAAAAAGAGTGGGGCAAAGGAGAGAGGCAAGAATTGGATTACAAAGGACAGTAAACAAAGGATACCAAAAGCTTTGACCCTACAAATGTTAAAACAACTCCATGAAAGGGAGTCATTGGGGCTCTCGAGGACTGGGTGAAGCCTTCCTCAAGATGTCCTGCCTTGGCTCTTTCTCTTCTGCCCAAATGAGCTGTTGAAGGTTGCTTGGTTTCTGCCAAAGCAAATAACCAGGTCAGAAAGAAACTTGCCAGGGCAGGAAGGCCTTGGGCTGCATGTACTTTCCAACAATCCCAGGTGGATTTTACTGAAATGCCCCAAGTGGGAAGGCTTCAATATCTTCTGGTAATAGCATGTCACCTAACAGAAGCATTTCCAACAGCTTGAGTAATTGCTGGATCAGTTATTAAGGTATTTTTGGAACAAATAACTCCAAGATATGGGATTGTGGAAGCCATAGACTCAGATAGCAGAAGTATTCTTTCAGGAAAGATCCTTCAGGGGCTTAAAGTTGCTTTAGGAACACAATGGGACCTCCAAAACCCCTGGCAACCCCAGAGTTTGGGTTGGGTATAAAGAATGAATGGGGAAACACCTTTTGAAGCTGCTGATAGAAACTAAGATGCCATGGGTACGGCTTCTGCCATTGTCTTTGGCAAGAATAAGAGCCAGATCCTGGGCTGAGATTCAATTATCTCCCTTGCAATTGGTGCTTGGAATTCCTTACCCTGGGAATTCTCCACCTGGTGTGGGGCTGGAGATAAGGGATGTCTATTTCAAGCAGTGTGTGGCCAGAATCCTGTCTCCTGTGAAATCTCTTGCACAGGAAGCTCGGCTGGCACAGAGCCTGCCTTGGCACTTTGCTGCTCACAACATGCAAGCAGGACTTTGGGTGGTGCTCCAGGAGTGCAAAGAAGCAGCACTGGTGGCCAAGTGGCATGGCCCATTGCAAGTGTCCCTGAGCACAGAGACAGGCGCCAGCAGAGCTGAACATGGGGGGACCCCTCAGCCTGGCCTCAAGGTCTCTGAAGCCCCGCAGATTTGGACTTGCCGGCTGCAGCAGGAGGATGGGAGGCCGCCACTGAGCCTGCACTGAAGGCAACGCAGCAGCAGCCAGGGCTCCACAGCGCGGGAAGCCCCTGGGCCTGCCCACACATCCTCTGCTGAAATCGTCTGCCTGGGCACCCTCCTTTGGCATCTCCAGCCACTGGGGGCCAATCCTTGCTGGCACTCTTGGAGCTTCAGTGCTTTCTGTGGCTGCACTCACCACAGGGGCTGCGGAAAAGAACGTGAGAATTCGACTCTGGCTCTCAATTAGACTCTCACACTGGCCTGGGTGGGATTAGATTGTTGCAGAATATACCGTGTTTAAAATTTATAAAATTGTATTTCTTCAGTCAGGATTGCTTTGCCTTTGCCTTGGGGAAAAGAGTTTTAAAGGTTTTTTTTTTTTTTTAAGGGATGTTACGCCACTCAAGGAGGTGAACTCAACATCTCAATGGACTGGGAATGGCCCAAAAGATACCCAAAAAGATAACGACCATCAACAGAACATCAACGCCCATCAGCAAACATCAACCAACATCTACCCCAGACAATGCCCCGGCATAGCTGGAGACACCTCGTCTGGAAAAGGCTGAGAAGGAAATCCAGGAGTGTGCACCTAATTAACACCACAGGCAAAGAAATCCGGGTCCAATAGAAAACCAAATACTAAGATCTACCCAAGGGGGAAGCAATGAACATTAAACCAAGGGATTTCTATGGGTTCAGACTGCAGACAGTTAAGGAAAAATTGGTTAAAACTCATGTCTCACGGAATGATATTCTCTGCACACCTGGGCTATGAGTGGATAAAGTGATTTCTGTTGCACATCCTGGCCAGAAAAAAGTCATGTCTTGGTTCTCTAACACAAAAAATGTTTTTGGAGAGTTTTGGTTCTTCCCGCAGTTTTGATGATAAGATTACATAATTAGAATGTTTTTTCTTAATAATCCTAATTCTATATTGTCAGTTATATTTTGGACCTGAGTTGCCAAAATAAATTTTTGTCTTAAGAGAAGAAGTAGCAAAAATCATTATTGCTTTGGGGTTTTGTGTGTGTGTGTGTGTGTGGCTGTTTTGAAGGCAAAATTTTGGTCTGGATCTTTCGGATGTTCACCTTTAGGCTGCATTTTGCAAAACTAGAAAAGGATTAAAAGTGACCATTTAACTCCTAAACAGTAAATACAATACTCTTTTAGAAAGCCATATTAAAAAGCAGCTTTTGAGAAGGGGGGGCCCATGTGAGTCACTCAATACCTGCCCTGGAAGAGAAGCTTTGGTTCCAGGCATTCAGTGAAAGAGCTTTAGAAATGCAAATTAACACTGCTGGGGCAAAGTGTGGCAAATGCACCAGGGGCTTCCTGTCTTCGGGAGGAATTCGGCTCATTCCCTCTGTCCCTCACCCCAAGCTCTGCCTGCTCCCACACACGGAATTTGCACACCTAAAGGCAGAGCCCACAGTGAGCATTTCTGACTCTGCCACAGAAATTGGTTAAGCTGCAAAGGAAAACAGCAAACGGAGAATGTTGGGAAACCTTCACTAAAAGAAGTGAGGGGGATTCATCCCTGTCCCCACTGCAACTTGTGCTGTCACTATGTAATCAATGAAGTATTTGTTCATTAAACAGGACAAAATCCCTAAGTATAAATAAACCTTTGCTGGTGCCAGCACTATCTTACAGGAGATAAGCTGGAACTTGTCCTGCAGGAAACAAGCTGATAAGCTCCCTAAGTGTTAATAACTTTATCGTATGATTAATGTTGCCTAATCTTTGCTGGCGCCAACACTATCTTGCAGAAACCCAGCCTGAAATTGACCTATATAATCCTTGTTTATATTAGCAGTATTTTACGGGAATAGAAACTTGTAACGAATTTGCTGAGTAATAAAACAACAAGAAGCCGAGCATGCGCAGAGTACCTCGATCACGGAAGCCAACCAGCATAAAAGAACACCGGAAAGCTCAGATGGCGCGGCAGCCGGCGGGACGGAGATCCCCCTGTCGCCCAGCGCTGAATTGCCCTTTTTGCTTTGCTTGCTTGCAATCAATAAATTATATAATTGAACTTATAGACCTATTGGCTCGGTCTTTTCACCTATAACAATTTGGTGCCGTGACTCGGATGGGAAATTGGTGGGGTTTGAAGTTTCGGGGAGGCGCGCCCCACCGTAAGGTGGCCCTGACTCTCTCTGACTCCTACCCTCTCCTACCTGACGATCCGAAATTCGGAGCATAAGGGCAGGAAGAACCGGTTCAACTCCATAAAAATTTTGTGCACAAAAGTCCGGACGAAGACGCAGGACGCAGGACGCGTGAGTATTTGCCTATTGCGCAAAGGGTCCCGTTCGGGCGGGGTTGGGATACCCGGAGTGTAACGCGTGGGGACTGTGTGTGAGTGAGAGGGGAACCGGCAGCCGGATTTCCCAAGCGAGTGCGGACTCTATAGTAGTGCGGTTCCTATAGTCCGCGAGGACGTGGGCCACGAACCAGAGGAAGCGAGTGAATCCCCGTGTGTTTGAAGGCACCCCGGAAGATGGGACAGGGGAAGAGCAAGCCCCCTTTACCCATGAAACGCCCCACAGTATCTAGGGACTCTCCACTAGGATACATGCTAGAAATGTGGGACTATTATCCCAATACGGGGGATAAAGATAAAGCCAAAATGATACATTATTATGTAAAAGTTTGGGGAGGGCAGAGAATAGGCCCCGCAATCTGGTGGCCTAAACTCGGTTCAAATGAAGATTGGTTGCAACAAAAATTGAATATTTGGGTTAATTCCAAAACACCCCACAACCAAGAAGAAAGCGACTATGCAGCTGTCTGGGTAACTCGCCCAGGACAAACTGAGGCTCGTATATTTAAACTCACCGAAGCGAGCTTAGAGAAACTAACACAAAAGCACAAGCGGGAGGAAGATCTCCTCACGGGACCCCCACCATATGTACCACCACCACCAGCAGCACCACCCCTGCCTGGACATGAAGTAGATCAGGTAGATCAGGACCAAGGAGATCAAGTCCAGGGACCTGTGACAAGGGGGAGGGCGAGGCAGCGACAGCAGCATAGTTTGTTTCCCTTGCGGGAAATGCCCATGGGGGGACCTAATCCCCAAATGGGGTTTGTCTCCGTTCCTCTTAACTCCGGGGACGTCAGAGACTTCAAAAAGGAAATGGGGAGCATACTGGAGGACCCCCTGGGGGTTGCCGAGAAAGTAGACCAATTCTTGGGACCCAATATATACACCTGGGATGAACTACAATCCATACTAAACATACTCTTTACTGCAGAAGAGAAAAATATGATCAGACGCGCAGGAATGCGCATTTGGGATGCTCAGCATGCCCAAGGACCCCTAGCAGATATCAAATGGCCCTTACAAAGACCCCAATGGGACCATCAGAATGATCAGCATAGGGTACACATGCAGGACCTGCGTACCATTATAATACAAGGGATTAGAGAAGCGGTCCCGAGAGGCCAAAACATCAATAAAGCATTTAATGAAAGACAAAAGAAGGAAGAGACTCCCACAGAATGGTTAGAAAGATTAAGGAAAAACTTGCAGTTGTACTCTGGCCTAGATCCAGACACCCTCCTGGGACAGACCTTATTGAAAACTCAGTTTGTAGCTAAATCCTGGGAGGATATTAGGAGAAAGTTAGAAAAAATGGAAAACTGGCAAGATCGGGGGCTGGATGAGTTACTCCGGGAGGCGCAGAAAGTATACGTCAGGAGAGAAGATGAGACTCATAAAAAGCAAGTAAGAATGATGGTGGCAGCAGTACGTGAAAGCAGGGAATTAGACCGGAGGGACAGGCGTCCTCCTCAGAAGATGACCCTGGGAGACGGGATGGATCGAGTAGGTGAAAATAAGGGGGAACAACGGAGCTGTTTTTACTGTGGAAAAAAAGGGACACCTGAAAAGGGTATGTAGAAAAAGGATGAAAGATGAAAAGATGTTCGAGGAGGACTAGAGGGGTCAGGGGCTCTATCTTCTGGGGACACATAAACATCGAGAGCCCTTGATAAAATTGAAAGTGGGTCCCCTATCCGAGGAGTTGGAATTTTTAGTGGACTCGGGAGCAGAAAGGTCTACTATGCAAAGACTTCCCTCTGGGTGTAAGTTATCAAAAGGCACTGCATCTGTAATTGGAGCTAAGGGGGAGCCATTTAAAGTAGGAATAGCCAAAGGAATTATGGTAGAAACGGACACAAAAGTAGGGGTGGGGGATTTCTTAATAGTACCAGAAGCAGAGTATAATCTTTTAGGGCGAGATTTAATCATAGAGTTAGGCATAAATTTAGAAGTAAGAGACAATGAAATCCAAATTATACTTTGCCCCCTTACAGTAGAGGATGAACAAATGATAAACCCTGAAGTTTGGTATACCCCCGAAAGCGTGGGGCAACTAAAAATACCCCCCTTCACAGTAAATATTAAAAATCCTGAAATCCCGATAAAAATGAAACAATATCCCCTATCACTGGAGAGTAGAAGAGGATTAAAGCCGGAAGTAGAGAGACTAATTGCCCAAGGGTTATTAGAACCATGCATGTCACCCTTTAATACCCCTATTTTAGCTGTGAAGAAACCAAATGGAACATATCGATTAGTGCACGATTTGAGGGAAATAAATAAAAGGACAATCCCTCGGTTTCCTGTGGTAGCCAATCCCTACACCTTATTGAGCAAATTGGGCCCGGAGAATTTGTGGTATAGTGTAATTGATTTAAAGGATGCTTTCTGGGCCTGTCCTTTAGATGAGTCATGCCGTGATTACTTTGCATTTGAGTGGGAAGACCCAGATACAAATCGAAAACAACAACTTAGGTGGGCCGTCCTTCCTCAGGGCTACACGGAAAGTCCCAATTTATTTGGGCAGGCACTAGATCAATTACTACAGGAATATCAGCCAACGCCGGGCACCACTTTAATTCAGTATGTGGACGACTTACTGGTAGCCGGCGAAAAGGAAGAAGCTGTCCGAACTGAGAGTATTAAGCTTTTAAATTTCTTGGGGTTAAAAGGGCTAAAAGTATCCAAATCAAAGCTCCAATTCGTAGAGGAAGAAGTAAGATACCTTGGTCATTACATTAGGAAAGGAGAAAAAAGAATAGATCCTGAACGGGTAAAAGGAATACTGTCTCTCCCACCGCCTAAAAACAAGAAACAGATTAGACAGATATTGGGACTTTTAGGTTATTGTAGGCAGTGGATTGAGAATTATAGTAGCAAAGTAAAATTTCTGTATGCCAAATTATCCACAGATGGGCTAGTAAAGTGGAGTAATCAAGATCAAGAGGAGCTATGTCGAATTAAAGAGGACTTAGCCAATGCCCCTGTACTAAGCCTCCCAGATTTAAAAAGACCTTTTTACTTGTTTATAAATATTGAAAATGGCACGGTTTATGGGGTACTAACACAAGATTGGGCAGGGAAAAAGAAACCTATAGGATACTTATCAAAATTATTAGATCCAGTAAGCCAAGGATGGCCCACTTGCTTACAGGCAATAGTGGGATGTGCCCTTCTGGTAGAGGAGGCCCGAAAAATAACATTCAATGGCAATTTAAAAGTATTCACACCACATAACATCAGAACTGTTCTTCAACAGAAAGCAGAAAAGTGGATTTCTGATTCCCGACTCCTAAAGTATGAAGGAATTCTGCTAGAAGCCCCCAATTTAACTTTAGAAACAACCTCTCTTCAAAACCCCGCACAGTTCTTATACGGGAAACCTGAGCATACCGAGCTTGCATATGATTGCTTAAACACTATTGAAGAGCAGACGAAAATTAGACCAGATTTAGAGGAAGAAGAATTAGAAGAAGGAGAAAGAATCTTTGTAGACGGATCATCTAAAGTAGTAGATGGGAAAAGGAAATCAGGGTATGCTCTTGTGGATGGAAAATCATTAAAAGTAATAGAATCGGGGCCCTTGAATAGCTCTTGGTCAGCTCAAGCCTGTGAGTTATATGCAATCTTACAAGCCCTAAAAAGACTGCGGGGAAGGGAGGGGACTATTTATACAGACTCTAAATATGGGTATGGGGTTGTACACACATTTGGGAAAATTTGGGAAGAAAGGGGATTGAGAAATTCACAGGGGAAGGATTTAATACATCAAGAATTAATCCAGGAGGTACTAGCTGCAATAAGACAACCCAAAAGAATTGCGGTAGTACATATTAGAGGTCACCAAAGGGGAATGGATTATAAAACAAGAGGGAATAATTCGGCTGACCAAGAGGCAAAGAGAGCTGCCCTGCTGGCTTTACGCCTAAGAGCTGTAGATGACCCATGGGCATCTAGAAAAAAATGCCATTCATGTGGAAACAATTTAAAGGAATTCCCTTGCTATGCTTGCTGGAAAAACTGGGGAGAGGAGGCAATACAGTGCGCCTGTGATACCCCGGGAATAAATTACTGTTACCACCATGGGGAGTGTTACAACATTTTAAGCTCCACCGTACAAAAAGAAGAAAAAACTGAACAACTTATTTTTACACCAAAAGAAAAACAAAAATTACAAGGGATGGGAATAACAAAAGACACTGAGGGGAAATGGCGGCTACCCGACGGGAGGGAACTACTACCAAAATCGATGGCCTCCCGAGTGCTAACACACATACATCAAAAAACTCATTGGGGTAGTCAAGCTTTAGTGGATCACTTTGCCACAAAATATATGTGTATAGGGCTGCATGATTTAGCAAAACAAATAACACAGGGGTGTCCGACATGCCTGAAGGTAAACCGAGTTGCCCAGCGAAAGCTGCCACAAGGAGGGAGACCCTCCGCACTCAGGCCATTTTCCAGAGTCCAAATTGATTTTACTGAATTTCCAAAATCAGAGAGGTATAAATATGTGCTTGTTATTGTAGACCATTTGACACATTATGTAGAGGCATTTCCAACTGCCAGAGCCACAGCCCAGGCTGTGATAAAAGTTTTACTAGAGCACATAATCCCTAGGTATGGGGTAACTGAGGCTATAGACTCAGACCAAGGACCACATTTTACATCACGGGTCATACAAAACCTAGCAAAAGCATTAGGAATCAGGTGGGAACAACATACCCCATGGCACCCGCAGAGCTCAGGGAGAGTAGAACGAATGAATGGTGAATTAAAGAAACATCTAGCTAAATTAGTCATTGAAACAAAACTCTCATGGGTTAAATGTTTACCTCTTGCTCTGTTAAACATCCAAACGCAACCTAGAACAGATATTGGAGTATCCCCTTTTGAAATGTTATATGGAATGCCCTATGATATGGGATTACCTAAAGATCACCCAAATTTCTCCGATGCTACTATTAACACATATATTACGCAGTTAATGAAACATAAACAAACACTTTGGGATAAAGGACTAATAACCCAAAGGCCCCCACTCGACATTACTTTGCATCAGGTAAAGCCGGGAGACTGGGTCCTCATCAAAACCTGGAAAGAATCCCCCCTGCAACCCTGGTGGGAAGGACCTTACCTCACCCTACTGACAACGCACACGGCAGTACGGACGGCTGAGCGAGGTTGGACTCACGCAAGCCGTATCAAAGGACCAGTTAGTCCTCCAAAAGAGTGGACCGTGGTCAGCCAACCAGGGGACTTAAAGCTAAAGATCTCCCGAACAACTCGAGAGTAGAAATCAGATGACATTTCAAGTAAAGTATCTTCCAAAACAGCATTTTACAAAAGAAGGAAAAATACTCAGAGACTGTGTTCGTATTATTTGTACTGATAGAATTTGCCAAGGAAACTGTTACCCATTTGTATGTTATATTTGTAAAGTTTGTAAAGAAGAGTGGTGGACCCACTGCCGTGGGGGCTACCCCCCTTTAGGAGTCTGCTCCTTATGCCGGACTCTTCAAAGAGATCTGACTGATTGGGTACTGGCCAATAAGGTAATTAAAGGGGAAATTGAGAAAGAGTCAGATGAATGGTGGAAAATATTTGTCCGGGGTATTAAACCAGAATTATATTGCTATCATTTAAACGAACCCACTCCATTTGTGGCAGACATTATAACTGGGCTGTGTCGACAACACATAAAAGAAATAAATTGCCACGCACCAGATATCAAGGGCAGCAATTGGCATACCTATATACAACGGTCCAGAAAGAGGGGGCCAGAACGAAAACACTCCTCAGGAAACCACCGTCCTTGCTGCCGAGAAGATGGTACACCCCGTGGCTCGACGCAACCGAGTCGACGGGCAAGGCAGAGGGACAGAGGAACGCACAGGAGGAGGCCCGAGTGGGACCAAAATATCATGGATGCCGAAATGCCCCTTGAATGGGAGTAAAACATCCTGGCCAGAAAAGAACCAAATTGGTAGCCTCCACTCAGGTAAGGAAAGCCATTCTAAAATAACCCCTCATGACAATAGGGGAAACCTTATTTCTCATATATATACTACATTGGTGTTACTGCTCTGCCACACCCCATATACACACTCACATCCACACCAACCTTTAAATTGGACCCTCCGTCGGATGGATGACAACACCATCCTGCAAACGATTGTCGTTAACGGAGCCCCTAACTTTATAGCTGGCCTATGTAATATGACAAACATCGGCCACTGCGGACACGTGATGAACATGACCGGGTTCTATATGTGCCCAGCCTCTAATAGGGGTAGAACCTATTGTAATAGCCCAGGACATTATTACTGTGCCTATTGGGGATGTGAAACCATAGCCTCCGATTGGTCGCCAGGGGGAGGACCAGATGAATACTTGAAGGTCAATTTCGGACCCTATGGATGCGAAAAACATTGGCTAAGTCCATCTGGTGGAGTTTCCTATCTAGGCACATGTCTACACATACACTTAAATGTCACCAAGCCTGATGATCCTGGATGGTTGGTAGGGAAAATGTGGGGTATACGACATTGGGAACCAGGGGCTGATAGAGGCAATTTAATACAAATTAAAAAGGAGCTAGTACCACATGACCCATCACCAATAGGGCCTAACTCTGTAATCGATGAGAATATATTGGAAACCAACACAAGCAAACCAAAGGGGCCTAGCAATACATCCATAGGTCTCACAACTACCCCTTATGAAGGAGAAAATTTTACAGAAAATACTGCAGGCTAGCTTTAAAGCATTAAACAAGACCCACCCTGAGCTGACTAAAGAGTGCTGGCTGTGTTATGATATAAGACCTCCCTTTTATGAAGCCATTGGAACAATAGACAAAGTAAGAAGAGTAAATGGAAGTAATCCAAGGGAGTGCTTATGGAAACAAAGCAAAGGAAATACCCCAGGAATCACCCTAACCCAAATAAATAGACAAGGAACCTGTGTGGGAAATGTTTCAGGCAAACATAAACATCTCTGTAATAAAACCATAGAGCTAAACAAAACCGGAAAAAGAGCTGACTGGCTCCTACCAGCAGCTAATGCTAAGTGGCTTTGCTCAAATTTAGAAATTACACCCTGTTTATTAACAACAGCTTTTAATCAGACTCACGAATACTGTGTGCAAGTGATAATAGTACCCCGTATCATATACCATCCAAAGGAGTATGTGCTGGAACAACAAACCACAGTCGAACATCACTTGGTAAAGAGAGAATCCTTTACCGCATTAACTGTGGCTCTCTTATTGACTATAGGAGGAACGGGAGTGGGAACAGGAGTAGCCGCTTTAGCATCCCAAGGATCTGAGTTAAAAACTTTGAGGCAATCTGTAGATGAAGACTTAGAGAAAATAGAAAAGGCCATAGACGCGTTAACCAACTCAGTCAGATCTTTATCAGAAGTGGTGTTACAAAACAGAAGGGGGCTCGACTTACTTTTTCTACAGCAGGGAGGACTATGTGTAGCTTTAAAGGAACAATGCTGCACTTATGTAGATTCAACAGGGGTAGCAGTAGACACCATGGCAGAACTCCGGAAACAACTAGACCAGAGAAAACGGGAAAGAGAATCCCAACAGAGCTGGTATCAAACTTGGTTTAATCATTCCCCATGGCTCACGACGTTACTATCCACTATAGCGGGACCCTTAATTTTAGTCATTTTAGGACTGACTTTTGGACCTTGTATTTTTAACCGCCTGATAGCAATTGTGAAAGGCCACTTAGAAGCCGCACATCTTATGCTACTAAGGGCCAAATATGAACAAATAGAAAATGAACCAGAAGACGAAGGCATGAAGTGGTGTCAGCTAGAACTGAAAAGGTTTAATGAACAAATCAAAAAAAGTTCCATAAAAGAAAGGGGGGAATTGTAATCAATGAAGTATTTGTTCATTAAACAGGACAAAATCCCTAAGTATAAATAAACCTTTGCTGGTGCCAGCACTATCTTACAGGAGATAAGCTGGAACTTGTCCTGCAGGAAACAAGCTGATAAGCTCCCTAAGTGTAAATAACTTTATCGTATGATTAATGTTGCCTAATCTTTGCTGGCGCCAACACTATCTTGCAGAAACCCAGCTGGAAATTGACCTATATAATCCTTGTTTATATTAGCAGTATTTTACGGGAATAGAAACTTGTAACGAATTTGCTGAGTAATAAAACAACAAGAAGCCGAGCATGCGCAGAGTACCTCGATCACGGAAGCCAACCAGCATAAAAGAACACCGGAAAGCTCAGATGGCGCGGCAGCCGGCGGGACGGAGATCCCCCTGTCGCCCAGCGCTGAATTGCCCTTTTTGCTTTGCTTGCTTGCAATCAATAAATTATATAATTGAACTTATAGACCTATTGGCTCGGTCTTTTCACCTATAACAACTATGTCACACAGGGTGTGTCAGACCTCTGGCGTGGTTTTGCTGCCACACATTCAGGGAAATCAGTTGGGAATCCAAGTATTTGATGATTTCATCAGAGAAAAGAAGTCAATGGATGCAGCCCTGGCTGGAGGGAGCGCCCAAAAACGGGGAGAAGATGAACGGCCCCAGAACAAATCCTACATGGACCAGACCCTGGGAACCCAAACAAATTCATATCAGGAGCCAGAGAACCCGTTTAGAATTGGAATTGCATCATTAGATTACAAGCTGTCCTCAAAATAATAACCAACCAGACAGCTCCAGCTCCTGGCCTTCTTGCCCACCAGTCCACTCAGATGAGGAATGTGACATTTCCCCATGGGATGGGATCAGATTATCCATCAGCAGAAGGAGTTTGGAGGAGTTAGTGGAAAATTAAATGACTCAAAGTGCTGTTTGCAAATAGATGACAACGGAAAAGTGGTGAAACCAATAACAAAGGAAATAAGAAAGTAGCTCATGTACCGGTCCAGATGGGGAAAGGATGGGAATGGGACACATTTTTGTGGTTCCCTGGCAGAGCATGGGTTAAACGAATGCTGTTTCTCCTCTTATGTGCCACAGCAACTCTCATCTTTTTACCATGGGACATGGGGGGACATGGACATGGAGAGTGCCACGGGGGAACTTGCAGGGGCTGTGGGGGATGCTGGGTTTGATGGAGTTGAGGGTTCCTGGGAGGGACTTGGGGATTGCTGAGGGCTTTGGGGACCCCAGGCCGAGTGGCTCCGGCTGCACTGGGAGATCCTGGCAGAAGTTCTGGGGCAGCTGCTCAAGGACCCCCTGACCTGGACTCCAGACGGGCATTGAGTCCTGGAAGGGAATGATAGACCTTGTCCCCATGAAGGAAATCCCAGCATCCCCAGCGAGTCAGGGGCAGCTGAGAGGACACAGCAGGGAGGGGAAAGCCAAACTGAGCTGTCCCCCTTCAAACTACACCCTAAAAATCCCATACTCATGGATTCCTTCCAGAAAAAAAGCTGCCAGGAGCTGCATGATTTGAGAGAAAGGGTGGATGGGACCCCAGATTTAGAAGGACGGGCCTGGAATCCCCAAAACCAAACAGTGGGAATGGTTGGGTATTGGAGGGACGATTGGGAAGGAACAGAAGAGTGGGGAAAAAGAGGGGGCTGGGACCCCCAAATTGGAGATTGGGAGAACAATGAGAGAGAGGAGAGGAGAGGAGAGGAGAGGAGAGGAGAGGAGAGGAGAGGAGAGGAGAGGAGAGGAGAGGAGAGGAGAGGAGAGGAGAAGAGAAGAGAAGAGAAGAGAAGAG
>JAVTVJ010001020.1:0-27321 GCA_034509425.1 Eopsaltria australis | reverse complement strand
CTCCTCTGGAGCTCTGTCGGGGCTGTGCCGCTGCTGCCGGGCAGGTTGGCCAGGCTGGGGGAGACCCTGAGGGGCCAGGGCAGTGGGAGGCCGTGAGGAACTGGGTGTCAGAGGCCATAAGCAGCCCCCAGGCAGCCGCCTTGTTGCTGACACCCGGCTGCTCTGGCGCTTCCCCAAAGCGTCTCCCAGGCGTGCGGCAGAAGGCCTCAGCAGGAGGGTGGGGACACCCCCGAGGTGCCCAGGCTGGGCTGGACGGGGACAAGGAGGGCAAGGCCCCCCTGCTCGGCACACGACAAGGTAGTGGGAAGTCAGATAACCTGAGATTTTAACCGCAAAATGTTCTTTCTTTCCCCCAAAATTTGCCTCAGGTTTTGTCACAAAATTATGTGTCCTCTAGACATTACCTCAGACTTCTCCTCTAAAGTCATTTTGTCCCCTAGAGATCATCTCAAATGTTCCCGCCCAAATGTCCATTCCACGTGCTCCACAGATTCCCTCAGATTTCATTATTCTCACACTCCAGTGATTCCTTGAAGCCCCATATGTTCATTCTGGGCCCTACAAGTGACACCAGGTAGTTCCAGCATTCCTCCGCTATGAAGTTCTCTCCCTCTACGCTCCTTCAGGCTTAGCCCTCCCAAAGTGAAACGCTCGCTAGTCCTGTGACAACAGTGCCCCATGCTCCTGCGTGTGTCTGAGCGCAGGGCTGCCCCAGGGCAGCTCCCCCAGCGCTTCTGCAAGGCCGCCCGGCGCCTCGGCCAGAGGGGCGGACACAGCGGGTTCCAGTTCCCACCCCGCGGCTGAGGGCACCGGCGGCGGCGGCGCAGCGGGGACCGGCCCGGCCCTGCCGTGTCCCTCAGGCCGCGCCCAGGGCCCCTCAGCGGCCCTGGCCAACCGTCAGCCAGCGGCATGTGCGCTCAGCCACACACGGCATGCCCGTCTCCCCCTCAAGTGGCCCTCACGTTCCCTCAGGGACCCCGAGGTACCCTCAGCAACACCACAGACACCCGCCTCCCTCAGTGACCCCCATGGCATCTCAGTGCCATGCAGGGCACCCGCTTGCCCTTCACACACCTCCATGACACCTCAGCCACACCTGGGCTATCTGCCTTCCCTTCAGTGACGCATCACGCACCTGTGGCAGGAAAATTAATCCACAATCACCAGAGCTTTATACTCAAAAAGGAGACAGGAGTCCTTTTCCTTCATTTGAATCAAGGGAGAGGCCATGGGGCATTCCCCTGGGGTCTCCCAAATTTTTAGACGACGCAGCCTCCTTTCTAGCCTGATTTCCCGGCCGCATTTCCCTCTCTTTCCCCATTGCCTGAGGTATTTCAGAGGTACAGGCTTCCCGTATCACCTAATGCAGACTCCCTTCCAATGTATAGCCCCCTTTTTCTTTTCCTATTGCATTTCTCATTCCACCTGATACAAGGCATTTTTGGGCTTAGTAAATGATTGTGGGTATTGCCAAATTTTGCAGCTGCTTACTGGACAATATATACCGTTTGCTCGTGCTTGCCAAGCAGAGAAGAAAGATGTAAGGGAGGATGCAGGCCATTGAAGAGAGGAAGAAGACTGTGACCAAAGCTCCTGCTTTTGGATCCTGAAACTGCTTTTGGATCCTGAAACTGCTTTTGGCCAGCTCTAAGGTTGGCAGTTGGGCCAGGATCTCAGAGAGCATGCGCAAGGAGGCAGAGTGAAAAGTTCAAGCCCGAGGAAGGCTCGTAACTTCATCCCAGAGATCCCAGCCCACGACCACCAGGAGGCACTGAGCAGGCGTGAGCATATGGAAATAACTTTAGACCTCATGATAATATGAAGCAGAGATAGGTAGTGAATATTGATGCCTTTTTCTTAGGAAATAAAGGCTCAGACACGGTTAGAGGGTTGGGGGTCGTTTACCTCGGTATTTTAGTAGGATCCCATTCCATGGCTTCTGCCGCCCAGGTAGAACACGTCACAAAAGCCCCGTCCCCCCAGTCGAGTATGCAATTAAAGACTCTACACATTAGCATATCTACCAGGAGGGCCCAAGAAGGGGCTTGGGTGGGCTAACTTCTAGTTTACAAAATCTGTCCTACTAGGAGACCTCGAGGGCCCAGGAAAACAGAGTGTTTGGTCTTCTAACTCTACGTGGTTTCAGGGGTGTTTAGTCTACCGGCCTACTAAACACCATGAAACCGGGCTAAACTATCACCTAAAGCATCACAAGTATGCATGCTAATACTTGTGAATATAGGGAACAGTGTAAGAAGTATTGAGGAGAAAAGCAGAAAAATCCTTCAGGCATCAATATGTATGAATGTATTGTGTAATCTAATGAATATGTAACCTGTAACCTAAGAAATACCAAGCTGAGAGGCACTGACGCTGCGCAAGTTTTTGGAGGAGCGATCAGAATTAAAACATACCTACCCGATAACTACTGAGCTGTGGGGTCTTTTCGCACCTCGCATCCTTTGCTTCTTTCATCTCTCAGTATCTAGCTTTACCCACAGTTTGTCTGTAAAGACAGATCCCTCTCATTCCTTTCATCAAGCAGTGCAATCCTTCCTGTTGTTACTCTCATCTCTCAGTATCTAGCTTTATGCACAGTTTGTAAAGACAAATCTCTCTCATTCCTTTCACCTGCAGCCTGCTCTGGGAACCTCATGTCCGGTCAGTGACACATGTGTCCCCTCAGCATCACTTGGGGCACCCACCTTTCCCTCAGTGACCCCGACGTCCCATCAGCAAATCGAGGGCCAGCAGCCACCCCTCAGTGACTCGCCCCGAGTACAGCAGGTCATGCTAGCCAGGGGCCAGCAGCAGGCAGAAAGCCACCGGGGCTGGGGAAAAGGCTGTGCCCTGCTTACAGGGTGGCCTGAGGGCTGGGAGAGCTCCATTTCCCTGCTCAGGTTCTGGAAACAGCGCCTTTCACCCTCCTTACAGGGCTGCCCCTGTCTCCAGGCACACAAAGCAGCACGACGGCAAAAGGCCAACAAGAGCAAAGCAGAGACCCAGCCCTGCTTACAGGGAGCTCGCCCAGCGCAAAGCCACACATGGCACCCTGAAGGTGCCCACCTCGCTCTCATCTATCCCTGCCCTGGGAATGCCAAGGAATGCCCTTTGCCCAGAGGGCCTTTCTGTGGCTCCTCTTGGGCTCCAAGCTGCTGCTCTTCTCACTCCTGCCTAAAGCCAGAGAGCTCAGCCGCCCCCACTGCAACAGGAACAAGGCTCAACACCCAGGCAGTCGAGCCCACGGCCTAAGGCTGAGGGGCCGGGGGCCCCAGTCCTGAGGGCAGGGAGGGCACAAGCGCTGCCCCACAACTCCTGGGCCCACACCTCTGAAAGGCCGGGACCAGGGTTACATGCCTGATTACAGATTACCTGTAATCCCTCAAAGCACCCGCTGAGGAAGCACCAGAGCAGCCGGGTGTCAGCAACAAGGCGGCTGCCTGGGGGCTGCTTATGGCCTCTGACACCCAGTTCCTCACAGCCTCCCACTGCCCTGGCCCCTCAGGGTCTCCCCCAGCCCGGCCAACCTGCCCGGCAGCAGCGGCGCAGCCCCGACAGAGCTCCAGAGGAGCAGGATCAAGAGGCACCTCGGAGCCCTCAGCAATGCAGCCAGCAGCACACGGGCAGGAGGACACAGATGGCGGTTCCTGGCTGGGAGAGGGCTTGTGGCCATCTCCAGGCACCAGTCTCACAGGGATCTCCACAGCTCTGGCCCCTGCCCGCCTGCCCTCTCAGCAGCGTTAAGGCTTCAGCAGAACCACCAAAGGCCAAGGGGCTCCTGGCCATTTTCCCTGCAACACTGCACGCCTGGGCAGCTTGCTGAGCACAAGCTCTCCTTTCTCCCTCTTCCTCAATGCCCTGCAGACCCTGAGCACTAAAAGAAAGCTCCTGGGAGTCTGTGCTTTCTAACTCTATCTGTATTCTAACTCTATCTATATTTATAATCTAAAGAAAATAAAAAAGAGGAACAATCTTGAAGAAAAACAAAATCCCCGCTGTCTCAGGTGACCGCAGTAGACAGAGCCTTCCAGATCAGCCCTGTGCAGAGCTCCAGCAGCGCAGCCAGGCACAGCCTAACTGACGTGCCTTCCATGCCCTACGGAGCTGATCTCGCAATCTCTGGAAAATGGACAGCGGAGCTCCGTCTACTGCCTTCAGCACGTATAAAGTTTGAATTGCCAGGCTTCCGACTGCAAGGCTGCTGTCTTCTGCCACATCTGCAAGGGCTGGAAGAGAGAGGAAGCCAGGCCCAGTCAGATCCTGGATCAACAGGGACCCGATGAGAGCCCCGAGCCAGGGCCATCCCAGCCCGCTCGTGCCATGGCCAGGAGTGAGCTGTGAGCAACGGGATCAGCCCGAAGCTGCTGGCCACGAATCCCCCTGGCAGCCCTGAAATCTCTGTGTGCTCTCCCCACGCCGCCCCTCGTCCGCACAGGGAGCAGAGCCCTCCGCAGCCGGGGCAGGGCTTGCTGCTCCCCCCAGCAGCCCCCGCTGACAGCCCGCTGCCCGCACTCACCTTTGTAGACGAGCTGGAGCTTTTCCTGCTGCCCCCTCAAGCGCCGCCCGGCCATCCCTGGGAACACAGAGCCTGTCACGGCCCCAGCGGCACAGCTCCCTGCCAGCGGCGCTGCCAGCCCTGTGGCCACACGGCCTCCTGCCCCGGCAGGGCTCAGCCCGGGCCCTTGCCGCAGCCTGACGCCCAAGGAAGGGCACGGCTGCGAGAGGGCGGCAGCAGCCCTGAGGCCAGGGGGGGCTCCAGGGCGCCGGGCCCGGATGGCGCTGCCGGGGCAGCAGCCGGGGCTGGGGCCGAGCTGCGGCGGGCCGGGGAGGGACGCCGGGCTGCTGGCTCACCAATGAACCTGATGGCCGCCTCTCGCAGGGGCTCCTGAGGGCTCTCCAGGTAGGGCAGGGCCTGGCGCAGGTGCTCGGCTGCTCGGCTCCCGTCCTCTGCCAGCTGCAGAGAGCGGCAGCAGGGAAGGCTTGGCGCGGGCTCTGCCCCTTGGCCGGGCGCTCCCTGCGCCCAGCGCCGGCCTCCCCTGCCCGCACAGCCCTGAGGCCCGGCCAGCAGCCGCTGGCGCCGGGCTCTGCAGGGGCCCCAGGGCCGGCTGCTGCCCGGGGAGCCGCGCTGCCGCCCCGCCCCGCAGCCCCGCTGGGCCGGGGCTGCATCGGCACCCGGCTCGGGGCCACAGGAGCCTGGAGAAGAGCCCGCGCAGCACGGCAAGGGAGCGGCGTGTGGGGCGCAGGCTGGCGGCCCTGGGTGCAGCACTGGGCAGGGGCCACAGCTGCCAGCCCCACACCCTGAGCACAGCAGACAGGGGGCTGGCTTCTCCAGGCTGCACCTGGCGCTTCCAGCCTGTCCTTACCAGGCACTCGCTGAACTTCCAAAGCTTCTTCTTCTTCACCAGTTTTTTGAGATCCTTCCTCTTCAGGAACTTGGCCACACAAATCAGTGTTTCCCGAGAGGCCTGGAGAGCAGCAGAGACCCGGAGATGGCACCACAGCCCAGGGCACAGGACCCACATCCCTGGGCCAAGGCCTGGAGGAGGCTGCAGCCCGCGAGGCACCAGGGCAGGAGGCAGCTGAGCCCTCTCCCAGGGGAACAGCAGCAGCTCATGAGTCCTCACCTCTGCCACACGCTGATTCTCATCGTAGCAGTGGAAGAAGAGCGGGAGCAGGCTCTGTTGCATAGGCGTCTCCAAAGTCTTTTCTCGCTCTTCTACTGAAAACTCCATCATATCTTTGAAGAGACTCATGGAGAGCAGCTGCACCTGGCTATCATCCTGTATGAAAGGAAGGACAAATGATGTCAGCATCAGCTGCTCCAGGCCCACCTTGACACAGGCCTGAATGTCCAAGGGGCACAAATTGTCTGGAAAGGACCCAGTGGCTGTGGCCTGGGCCGGAGAGCCTTACATTTTCAAAGAGTGGCAGGAGCACCGCAGCCACCTGCAGGGTGATGGGGCCGGGTATCCGCATGCCTTTGGCCAAGAATATCAAGTTGAGTATGATGAGTGTCATCCCAACTATCTCTGCATCCTTGTCCCACAGTAGGTCCAGAAGCTTTTCTGTCAGGCTCCACATTCTTTCAGCCTGTGTGGAACACAAGTCTGTGAAACGCCACCCTGCTGCCGCGGGGCCCAGAGGCCAAAGGCCTGTCCCGAAGCACTGGGGCAGCAGAGCCGGGAGGCAGGAGAGCTGGGAGCAGCTGCCTCAGCACCCGAAGCCCAGCCAAGCCCAAGGGACTGCGTTCCCCAGCCCCACGCTGCCCGCACAGCTTCAGCCACTGCCCCCTTCTCACCACTGGGAGATCGTCCATGAGCTCGAGAAGGGCCCTGAGTGCCAGGCGACGCCTCTCCCTGCACTCGCTCTGCAGATACCTTGGCAAGATTTTCAGGACTTTGTTGCCACCACGTTCACTCAAGTCCAGGCACTTGAGGACCTGAAAGGCACAGGGCAGTGACAGGGACCCGGCTGTCAGGAGCCTGGAACCACACAGGGCTGGGCCCAGGCAGCAGCACAGGGCGTGGGCACCGTCCCAGGCAGCTGTGGCTACGAGAGGGCAGAGAGCTGGGAGGCAGCTGAGCGAGGCAGCGCTGGCCTTCAGGCTCACCTCCACAAGGAATGCCAGGGCAGGCAGATCCCAGCGTGGCTCCTGTGTGCTGAGCAGCTTGAGCAGGTGGCGAACGATCCGGGAACACAAGGATATGGAGACACAGGACATCTCCCTGGTAGGAGACAAGGTAACCAAGATTGTGAGCCAGGGAGGCAAAGCACTCCCAGGACTGACTCACAGATGTCTGGTCTTTCACCACTACCTTGGAGGGGACCTGGGCCGTTTGGGCAGCGGCTCCTTGTGGGCACCCTCCTCTCCCAGCCTTTGCCAGTCTCATTCGTGTCCCCTTGGTGACAAGGCCCTATGGCCCACAGTCATGGGGACTCTGTGGGGCACCCATGGCACAGAGCAAAATGTCAGGGGCTGCTGTGGAGAAGGGGGTCTCACCTGGCCAGCAGACCCACGGCATAGTGGTGGGTGTCAGCAGAGAGCAGCGTGTCCCAGCCACACTTGCGTTCCATCGCCAGCACCACATGCTCATACCGCATTTGGCAGAGCAGGGCCTTCAGTGTCTGCACTGCAAACCTGTGTGCAGAGCAAAGCCCAGGTCACACTGGGAGCACTGGCTCCTGTCCTGGGGACATGGCAGGGACAGCAGGACTGGCATGGAGCACCTGTCGGGGCTGGTGGCAAGGCCATGTTCTTCCTGGCATCCCTTCCAGAAGGTATGGACCTCCTCTGGCGTATCCAAGGTGCTGAAGAACACTTGGCAGAGCAGATGCACAAATAGGCGGGGGAAATAGACCGTCACTACATGTGGGACACGGGGCACCTGGAGGATCTTCCACATCACCACCGTTGCCTGCAAAGGACAAAGCACCCCGAGACAGCGCTCAGTGCCGAGGTGTCCCTGTGGCAGGGCCCGAGCGTGGGAGGGAGAGGCCAGGGCAGACGCAGGGGGAGCACCGGGCCTGGTGGCCCTGAGCGTGCCCCTAGGCCAGGCTTCAGCCCAGCGCCTGAGGCAGGGAGATGCAGTGGGGGAAGGAGCATGGAGAGCTGCTGGAGAGGCAGCCTTGGGGTGAGCAAAGGCCACTTGCAGAAACTCACAGCCAGGGCAAAGACATCACTGCTGTCCCCATCTGAGGTGCACGTGCTGTGCTCTGGCCAGTTCTGCAGCACATCTACAAGTGTCAGCATTGCTGGCTCTGCAGTTCTGGGCGAGGACAGGATCGTACTCCACATGGTCATTGCAGCTCTGTGGGGTAAGCGCTTTGTTTCAAAGGCAGAGTCAGCCTCTAACTCTGCCTCTGCCCACTGCCCCTTGCCTGCAGCACCCAGACAGCCCAGCCCTGTGGGGACAGGCCCCTGAGGGGCAGGGATGGAGCACAGCAGCAGGCTCAGGGGCTGACATTCCAGGGCTGGGAAATGGAGGAGCCAGAGGGCCCTGGGACTCTCTGTTTGTCAGTGAGTTGATTTGGCACCGCCTGGTTTTTGGTAGCGGGGGAGGGCCACAGATGCGGCTTCTATGAGAAGCAGCTGGGAGCTTCCACCATATCCGACAGAGCTAATCTCTGATGGCTCTGAAGATGGACAATGTGCTGGCCCAGTTAGAGAGGCTGTAACACCTCTGTGATGCCATTGAAGAAGAAAATCAAAAGAGCCCAAGCGCAGTTTTTTCCAGGGGTGGCGAGGCACCACCACCGGGGGCATCTCAGCGCAGCCGGCGCTGATGCGCTGCTACGGTCGCCGCCATCTCGGCGTGGCCCCTGGCAAGCCTTGCCTGCCTGGCCGCCCCTAGCCAGCCATGCCACGGGCAGAAGGGCACGGGCAGCGGCGCTGGCTTCTCCTTCCTGGTGCCCCACATGAGGAGAGGCCTTAAAGAGCTCCAGCGCCGCGGTGGCTGCCACTGCCCACACAGTGGCTACGGGGCTGCCTGGCTGGCAACAAAAACATGGCAAGCAATTCCCTGATGTGGGACCTAGACAAGATCAACCTCTCACCGCTGCGAGATCCTGCAAAAATCTTTGCACTGGTGGAGCTTGCTGGCAGTAGTACCTATGGGCACCAGGTTTTCTTCTAGTCAGAGAGGAGGGGGAAGTGAGGAGATGCGAGGGAAAACAATGTGATGACACCAAGGTCAGCAGAATAAGAACGGGCTGCAAGCGCCGGAGCTGAGATTCCTCTGCAGACTGTGGTGAGGACTATGGTGAAGCAGGCTGTTGCCCTGTAGTCCATGAGGTCCAGGTGCAGATAGCCACTTGCAGCCCATGAGAAAACTGCTCAGGCCAGAGTGGGTGGATGGCAGAGAAAGCTGTGACGCAGTTTGAGGCCTGAATACAGAGAGAGGGCCCCTGCTTCCAGAGATGGAGATAGAGAGCCCTTGCTTCCAAACTAGAGCAGCCTATCCTTAGAGGACTGCACCCCGTGGATGAGTGACCCATGCCACAGTGGTTTTGGGAAGATTGCTTGCCCGTGGGAGGGACCCCACACAGCATAGCAGAGCAAAGACTCCTCTCCCTGAGCAAAGAGAATGAGATCTCGAGTGACAAACTGACCAAAACCCCCCCACTCAGTCTCCCTGTGCTGTCAGTGGGAAAGAGGGAGAGGCTTGGGGTAGGGAGGATGTTTTAAAGGCTTATTTTACTTCTCATGAGCCTCCTCTGACTCTGTTAAGAATAAATTTACCTTATAAGTTTAAATTTGAACCTGCTTTGCCCTTTGAGTGTTTTTCTCTCTGTCCCCTTATCTCAACTCATGAGCCTTTCATTACTTTTTTTCTCTCCTTTGCCCAACAATAGTAGAAGAGGGTGAGCAAACGACTATATCATAGCCCTGGCATTTGGCCAGTATCAAACCACGATAGTCAGACACCTGGGACAGGCTGTCCAGGGTGATGGGCTGGGGAGCCCTGAGCCCTCTGCGCAGGAGGGCCCCATACCTGTCACACGTTGGGGCCACACGTAGCAGAGAAATGACCACATCAGCGGGGTGGGTCTCAGTCAGCTCCAGAAGGGTCCTGTCCAGCTTGTCCTTAGCAGAGTCATTGGCCATGAGCCACTGGTGGATGTACCTGACCATGGCGGGCACCTGGAGAAGGCACGGGGAGACTTGGAAAGCTGCCAGAGGGAGTCATGTCCCCAGCTTCCCCAGAGGAGTGCTTCCCTTCCCAGCACACTGCCATGGCCTCAGCGGCTTCCAGTGACCAGCGGGTGTGGCTTTGGAGGCCAAGCCATTCCTGGAGGATCAAACCCTGGCCACAGGCTGCTTACTTGCTCTGGACTGGAAACACCCTTCTCCATAAGCAAATCCAGCAGGGCAGCACTGGTGTCGGTGGTGGACATGTCACAGTTCTCCATGGACCCAGCAGCCATGACACTGGTCTCTTCCTGCCAAATGCACTTGATGAATTTGCAAGTCCGGCAGGAGAACAAAGGACAGGGAAGAGAGGGATGTTCCTTGGAGTGCTCCAAGCATGGTGCTGGGCTGAGCAGTGACAGCAGGTGTCGGCGAGAGGAGCAAGACGACGATCCAATGTGGTTCATAAATCAAGCTCGTTTATTGTCAGACAGTGCACATACTTATACTACCTTACGTGCTCAAAATATTATTCACTTACAGAAGTTTCACACGGGATCTTTCTCTAATCTAATTAAAACACAAACTGGTCTCAGAAGGCAATAACATCAACAGTTTCTTCTGCCAAGCTAATCTCTAGACACCTGCACCTTGTTTACAGCTCTCATGTCTCCCTTTCCCACAGTTGTTTTGAGAACAGCCTTGAGCAGAGGCCTAACACTTGTCTATGGAGTCTGGATTGCTCACTTATACCTTATGTCTGTGCAGCCAGAAATGGCCATTTCCCAACATATCCCCCTTCTTTTCTTTGAGCAATCCAGACCATGTTTACACTTTTTCTATTACTTATCAAATACTTAACACTATAAACTTATTGACACTTAAACTTAACAGAAATGAAACTTAACAACACTTAACTTTAACAGTCCTTAAAATTTACCTATAATCACTTAAACTTAGCTTCACTTGAACTTAACACTTATATTTGGCAGAACTTAAATTTAACAGAACCTAACCTTAATAGAGCTTAACAGAATTTAAAATCAATAAACTTTAACCTAACATCACTTAAATTTAGCAACACTTAAACTTAACAGAACTTATGGCACTTTTACTCTTATGATTGTAATAACTATTAAAACTATCAATCTTATCTTAATAAACTTCATTCATCATCTATTTTTAAAACTTATATCAGTCAATCAATTTCTTAAAGGCAATGTTACTCTTATTATCTACTTCAGTCTTTTCCCAATTAAACGGGGTCTTCTTCGCACAAACCCTCTAGCGACCCATGGCCCTGGTCATGGAGCCATTTTTCAACAATTCCTCCTTGTTCCTCTTTTGCAAGCAAAACATTGTGGGTCACTTTGGTTACTTGTTTCATTAAACAGCTATACACAATCTTAACAATTATTATAAACACAATAACAACAACACACAACCGAAGGCCTTCAAATAACAAGGTTTGGATCCAACCTGTGATGCCCAATGAGGACAACCATTTAGCTATTCCTAAGTCATTGCTCACTTGCAATTGCTGGGTGAGCTGAGTCAAAGTTTTTAATTGTGCATGTATTGAATTAGAATGATCAGAGAGATTCATGCAACACATTCCCTCAAATTCTTCACACCCATGTCCTTGTGCCAACAATAAAAAGTCTATTGCGGCTCTATTTTGCAACGTGGCGTGTCTCACCGAATCCACATCAAGCAACAAGTCTGAAATTGCTTTAGATGTAGCGTTTGTTTGTTTGGAGAGCCAACAACCTAGTTTGTTCAATTGGGCCAAGGCCCCAGCCGAGGCCACTCCTGGAGCAAGGAAGGAGGCTGCAATAATAGCAGCAGGCGACCAAAACTCGACATTAGATTTGCAATCAGCAGCAAAGCCGTGTACAAAGCGTTTCAAACGCCTGAGATGGTGATGTCGAAGCTTATTAAGAATCATCGAGGTGTTAGGGGTCAGCAATGTCAACCTTCCAAGAGAACAGGGTCCCCCTTTTATTTTGGAGGGGATACCTGGCCAGGCTCGATCTCCACAAATGAAAAACATGCCACTAGGTAATTTCAAGGGTTGATTAGTAGAATGGGAAATGTTGGGGGAGGTATAATTGCACCATACACGAGTGTCTCCATACACTGAAATGCTAGAGTTCACACGGGCCCAAGCCCCGGGGACCCACACCAAGCCCAGCCCTGGGCCATGGCGGCTACAGCCGGGGCAGGCCCCCACAACGCCCCCCGCTTCCCGCATTGTCATCCTAAACTGGCGAAAAAGTCCCTTCGCATTTTGGTGAAAGGTACCATGAGCTTCTCCGGCCTTGCTTTCATCTGAGGGGCCTGGATTGCTCACTTAGAGATGGCCATTTCCCAACATATCCCCCTTCTTTTCTTTGAGCAATCCAGGCCTGGTTTACACCTTATTCATCAAATACTTAACTACACATGGCAATAATACACTTATGATTATAATAATTACTAAAACTATCAATTCCATTTTTACAAAGTTCACTAATCAGTCTTTAAAACTTAAGCTTGTTAACCAGTCTCTTAAAGGCGTACTTTAAGTGTACAATTATCTGTATCTTTTTCGTGATTTAACACACATACTTGCAACCTTACAATTCCCCTTTCTGTTTTAATCAGTATGAGTTTGTTTATGGCATTACCAGCCATTTGTCAGAGGTAGCGCAGTAAGAAACACACATAACTAGACATAAGAATACTTCCAACACCTATGTGCTAAACATTCTAAGGTGATCTTGTGAATTAGTGTCAATTGCTTCGTCTCTGAAGGCTGTCAATTAGGTTAATACCTTACTGAAGTCTAGAATACTATGCTAACATCCAGGGTCTGCAACAGCTGCCTTGTTTCAGTGAAGACATGGAAAGCCCTTCCGGATAGGGTCTCCAGGTCCACCCCAAAAAGGATACAGCTGATATAAATTCCAATTATTAAGTCAAACCCGACTTAAATACGATTTGGATGCAGAAACACCTGGGTCCATTGGTAGATGTCCGACCAGGGAGAGTCAAGGCTTGGCCAGGGCCAGGGCTCTAACTGGAGGGATTTCCCTAGCACAGATCTTATGAGAAAACTGTTAGAAACAACAACTAAGAAGGTTACTTAAATCTGAGCAAATAATAGAGACAGTTACACAAACATAACACAGGTTGTGCAGACTGTAAAATAACAGACTTTGCCAAACACTTTTGACTAAAAAGACCATGGTACCATGAACATGATAATTAAAAGATTGCATATGCATGAGTTTACGTACGTAATCTTAACAGAACCTAATCCTTGCTATAACACACATAGCTATGTATAGTTGTAGTTAACTCTTATAAAATCTAGTTGTAATACTTAACTGTAACAGAACTTAACAAACCTAATAGCATTTAAACTTTAACAATATATTTATAAGTACTAATACACCAGGGGTGATCGCTTGGGATATGTTTGAAAACAGTGTTGCAAGCTGCAAGCACACAGATCCATCCTTTCTTTGCTCCATCTTCTCCGAGATCACTGTACTTCTAAGTTCAGCTGTAGGTATAAAACTCAAACACTCATTGAAACAAAGTAAAACAGGAAAAACAGTAAGAACAGATTACAATTCCAGTCATTCATTTCTATCTAGCAAGACAATTCCCATCATTAATTAACAAACAATACAAAGGTATACATTTCCTGACAAATTCTGCTACTAAGGCTTACCACTCTAAAACATGCAGGATTTTGCAGAATGAAAAAAATCAAGACAGAAATATTTGAAATCTTATTCTAATACTATCACTATAAGAAACAAACTGCTCAGTTTTGCTCCAACAAGCAATCTTCTTGTCTTACTTTTACTTTTTTTTTTTTTTTTTTTGATAAAAGATACACTACTTAACTTTAACTTTCAAGAGTCTTTCAAGGAAAATCTAACTTAAACATTTCTTAATATGTAGTCTACAAGTTTGCACATGTTATTTATTCAAATGTTTCTTCTAGCTTATTAATCAGTTTACATTTCGCCCAAACTTCCTTATTCTGCTCGGCCTCGGCTGCGCTTTGGCACCGGCCTGTTAGGTGTACAATTCTGCTGCGTCCCCTCTGGATCAGTTCTGCCACGTTTTCAATCCTTTGTTTTTGCTGAATTGTTGCTGTGGGCTGGATGCTTGTAAGCAGTCACTCCAGCACTCTCACTCTCTCCGTCCTCCCTTTCTCCCCCTTTTTCTTTTTGCACTGACTAAGTGCAAGTCTTGTAGCAACCTAGATTTCCCAGATTTCTTCTTGTTAACACAAATTCCACCAGTAAAATCAGCAGCAAGTATACGAGACAATATGAACAGTCTTTGATACTTGCAGAAAAAAACGACCTATTAAAAGTGCACCCAGGGGTTGACTCAGGAGCACCGGCGGTCGAGGGCGCAGGCGCAGAGAGTGCTGGGCCGGTACTGTTGGAGCACGGCGGGCGGCCGCGCTCTCCTTCCCGTTTTCCGGTGCCAGCAGGCGAGCTGCGCGCGGTCCCTGTGGCTAGGGAAAACTGTTGTTACTTAGTCGATGCTGGGAAAAGAGGTTCCTCGCTGCCCGCCCGGCGCACAGAAAAACCGTGGCTGTTGCCGCGCCGTGTCACCACCGCTGCCGGCTCCACAGCCTCCCACCCCCGGCGCACTGAGATGCCGCCGGAGCCGAGGGCAGGAGCCGAGGGCAGGGACCGCCGGGCAGGAGCCGCTGCTTACTGCAGCGGCCGCGGGGAGAAATCCGAAACCGCTGCGAGGAGAAATCCGAAACTGCTGCGAGGAGGGAAGGGCGGGCGGACACCTTTCCCTGGAACTCTGGAAGCAGTGTTCTAGGAGATGCATCTGCAGCTAAAGAAGAAAAAAGGAGAGGTCCTGAAAGTTCTCAACGACTTTGAGGAGCAGTAACTTCCTCGGATTCAGATAGAGATGAATAAACAGAAAAGCGAGAAGGATTCAGTCAGCCATGATGGTCAGGAGCTGGAGGCTCTGTTCTCTGATGTCCAGCCACTGTTCCCAGGCAGCAATTTGCTCCTTCTGGCCATCTCCCCCCAATTCTGGGGGATGTGGCATGGGGGGGGCGCCGTCGGAGGCTCGCGGGTCGAGCTCTCTAACCTTTTAAACATGTAGAAATTTTTCCAGTACATCACTTTCATCACTTTTCTGTCCCTTTTTCCCTGACGGATTGTAGAAGCGAGTCCGATTGCAAAGCTGTTTTCACAGTCTCGGGGGCGGCTGTCCGGTTATCACTGAACATGTCTCACAGTGCCCTTTTTAATTGTCTCTCAGCCGGGTATTTGAAAGGCCACTCTCGCTCTCAGGGTTAATCTACAGTCTCAAGTCCATTTTAGGAGATTCCGCATAACGGAATTATCACAGTTCAATTCTCTCACAGAGAGTATAAGTTAGAAGAGGTCCTGGACTGTCAGCTGTCCTTCATCTATCTTCATCCCTTCCGTCCTCTTCCCCAGACCTGAAGCACCGGGGCTCTCTGCCTAGGCGCGGCCCTCCCGCCTCTGTGCTAAGGGCCTGCGTCTGGCAGGGGCTATCATTTCACCTCTTTTGTCTCCCATGGTGGTGACTATTTCTGCTATAAATGTCTGCATTCCCACCGGCACTCGGCTCATCTTTTCTAACGTGACCTGAATGGAGGTGTCTGCGGGCAGCGTCTGCTGATTACAATTTTCTAAAACACACTGGCGTAGCAGTGCCCCTCGCCTCCACTGCGGCACCCCAGCTGTGATAGCCGCGGATACCCTGTCATCCTGCAGGGACTCAAAGAGCACTGGAAACGCCGCTTCTCCTCGGCTTAAAGTTCTAACGTCCTGAGCTAGTTTTTCATCGCCCTCTTCCAAAGCTTTCTGTTCCACCTTCGCCCAGCTAATTCTGCGTCTCCCTTCCCCCGCGCGAAACGGAGCAGCGCCCCCGCCTCCACCTCCACCCAGCGAGGGGGGGGGCGCGAGCGGCGGCTGGCGCGCCGGCGGCTGCTCCTGCCGAGAAGGGACACTGCTTCCTCGCACCGGGCGAGAAGGCATAGAATCGCCCGGGGTGGGGGGCAAAGCCGGCTGATCTTCCTCCTGGAGTTCGGCCGGTGCACAGGGGAGGGGCGGACACCCCTCCTCCGGCTGCGGCGGCGCGGACGCCGTGGCGGCCGCTTGCTCCGTGCGCACCGCGGCGGCCGCTTGCTCCGCGGAAGGAGCGCCCGCCTCCGGGGCCGCGCCGCGATCGGGCGGCGACCTGTGCACCCCCAGAACCACACGCTTCCCTACGGCCGGCAAGCTAGGCGTTTCGTTCCCAATGCCGAGCATTCCCGGGATAGGGTGCTCCCCTCCCGGGGTCCCCCCGCTCCCTTCAGTGACCCCTTCTAACTTTTCCATGGCGACGGCAGCAACTTTTTTCTCAGTCTGGTACCTCTGTAAACAGGTCGTTACCTCCCTCCAGGGCTTCCCAAGTTTCGCGCATGCTTTGTTGCTGTCTAGAATTCCCTCAAACAACTGATCCCCATATTTCCGCCATTCAGGCAGGTCAAAGATCGTATTAGGGTCCCTGAAGCAACCCTTTTCTACTCCTAACGTAACTAATCCTTTCACCTGTTCTAAGGTGTCTTTGCTAACTCCCCGCTTTTCCAAAAAGCGTGTTAACAAATCTCCGGCTACCTGCGAATCCATATCCGTCCAGCTGGTTAACCTCTCCAGGCTGATCGCAGTGGCCTCCGCGTCCCTCCGCGCCGGCCCCTCCGCGTCTTTCCGCGCCGCGTCTATGCGCCGATCGCGATCGCCACGCAGCCTTTCCGAGTGTAGCCGTTCTCGGGCGGCGGACCCCTCTCCGAGGTCCAAGCGTTCGGATCCCCCCTTCGCCGTGCAAAGGGTATAGATCTTCGCTCCCCGGTCGCTGCTACCGGTGCTTTCCCGATCCCGCCGGTCCGGTCCCGCGCGTTTTCGTCCCGCACGTCGGGGTCACCATTTGTCGGCGAGAGGAGCAAGACGTAGATCCAATGTGATTCATAAATCAAGCTCGTTTATTGTCAGACAGTGCACATACTTATACTACTTTACGTGCTCAAAATATTATTTACTTACAGAAGTTTCACACGGGATCTTTCTCTAATTAGAGCACTACATTATTATCAGAAGGCTACAATAACAGTTTCTTCTGCCAAGTTAATCTTTGGACACCTGCAGCTTGTTTTCAGCTTTCATGTCTCCCTTTCCCACAGCTGTCTTGAGAATAACCTTGAGCAGAGGCCTAACTCTTGTCTATGGGGCCTGGATTGCTGACTTATACTTTATGTTTGTGCAGCCAGAGATGGCCATTTCCCAACAAAGTTTCACACGGGATCTTTTTTCTAATTTAATTAAAACACTAAACTGGTATCAGAAGGTAACAATATCAACAGTTTCTTCTGCTAAGTTAATCTCTAGACACCTGCAGCTTGTTTTCGGCTCTTATGTCTCCCTTTCCCACAGCTGTCTTGAGAATAACCTCGAGCAGAGGCATAGCTTTCGTCTATGGGGCCTGGATTGCTCACTTATACCTTATGTCTGTGCAGCCAGAGATGGCCATTTCCCAACACCCCGGGACTCATTAGGATCAAGCCAGTCCTGACAAACCAGGGCTCTGCCTTGATTTCCCTCTGCTCTGCTGCACTTCAGTAGGAAGTTCTTTTTCTGTAGCTATGCAGAATTGGTTTCTTAGAAAGAGCTTCTAAGAAATCCACATTGCTATTTTAAAGGGAGTATTTTTCTCTTTAGAGAAGAGGTGATTGCAGCATTCTGTGATTGTTATTGATCCAGGGTCTCTCCTCAGGAGCTCTGGCCTGCTCAGAGAAGCTGTGCCTTGAGGTCTGACCCAGGGTGGACACCCTTGCTCCACATTCCCCAACCCCATCCTGCCTCTCCTCACTCACCTGGGACCTGCTTTGCTTGGAGAACTGGCTGCACTCAGCCAAAGAGGGGTTTTCTTCTTTTCTTTTTTAAAGCAATCTAAAACTCCTGAGTTTCCCCACTGAAAGCAGACACCCTCCTCAAGTGTGTGCCAAGCCCAAGGTGCCACCAAGGAGGTTCCCCTTCCCCCAGGCAAAAGCATGCAAGGAATGTTTTGTACACAGAGGAAGTTCTACAAAAACCACAAATCCAGAGTTGGCTGAAGGCAGAATGAGAGCAAGTCCTGAAGGCCAGAGAAGCTTTGAACTCCTTGCAGCCCACAACACCCAGTGGGTTGTTGGGAGGTGTGAGAGTGACCCAAGAGTGAGGGCAAGGGAAGTGCAGAGAGCGCTGGAAGCGCCTCTGTGCAGACAGGCTGTGGGGAAGGGCACTGCAGCCCTGCCCTGGGCCCTGGGCCATTGCACGGGGCTGTGGCCATGGACACTGCACTGACCCCACTGCTCCAGCCCCTTGCTCAGGGCTGCTGTCACTGCCCAGAGCCACAGGGGATCCCTTGCTGGGGGCTGGTGCCACGGCCACCTGCCCTGTGCCGCGCTGGCCGGGCAGGCCCCAAGGAAGCAGCAGCAAAGGCCAGGGCCAGGGCCAAAGGCCAGCTCAGCCAGACAGGAAGGGGCAGTGCTGGGCGCTGCTTCCATGGCAGCCGTCACTGGCACAGGACACCTGGGCCACCTGGCATGGCCATTGCCATGGAAACCCCTTGGAGGCACTGATGGCAGGACACTGGCACTGAGACACTGCTGGGCCCTGTGCTGAGCACAGCGTTGGGCACACACAGAGATGGGTTTGTTCTTGCTGAGCTCACACAGAGCCAAGGCCTTTCCTGACCCTTGTCCAGCCATGCTGGGGAGGGGCTGGGGGTGTGGGGGAGGTTGGGAGAGGACACAGCTGGGACAGGTGACCCCAACTGACCCCAGGGATATCCCAGACATCATGGGACATCATGCTCAGTGTATAAAGTGGAGGGAACAAGGAGGAAAGGGGGACATTTGGAGTGATGGTTTTTCTCTTCCCAGGTAACTCTTAGGCAGGATAGGGCCCAGGCTCACCAGTGGGCAGGGTCAGCACCAAAGACACAAACACCAACTGAAGGAATTGTGTCATTTATATAATGCAAAACTGCAAAGAATCGCAAAAGGAGAAGCTCAGCAAAGCACATAATCGTTAGACAAGAAATACAAAAGGATAAACTCAGCAATGTACAAAATCATTTGCAAAGAATCACAAAAGGAGAAGCTCAGCAATGCCCCCAGTCATCACTACCAAAGATTGCCCAAAATGATTTACAAAGATCCAGCACCAGTTCCCCCCAGACTTTACCATCACCCACATCCACACATCAGCTGGGGAAGCTGTCCCAGCCAAGGACTGGAGAGCCACTCCCGGACACTGGGAATTGCTGCAGGTGCCTCCAGCCACAGGTGAGGCTTCCACCCTGGCTGTGAGAGGGCCCAGCTTTGGCAGTGCTGAATAAACAAACTGACAGCACTGCCAGCCAGTGTGGGAACATCTGGTTTCATTCTCCATTTGGTTCCTCCCAAAGCCTGGCCAGGGCTCAAGGAGGAACCAAGGGACTTGACTTGGACCAAACACCCCCAAACAAAGCCAGATGTGGCCTTGTATGGTTAATAAACACTGAAAGGCCAATCCATGTTTCACCAATGCACAGATACACAGATCATATTGCTAACAATGCTTCATTAATGAGCAGATACAAAGATAACCTTTGGTTGGAAGATTCATCCAGAGGTCACCTTTGGCTCAGGGCCTGCTGTTCAGGCCTTGGTACTTCAATCTGTTCTTTGACCTACAGATGAACTACAACCTTCAGAACAATTCTATCAACAACAGAGTCTTAGATTTAGGTATTAGGCATAAAGGCATCACCTCTTGTTCTTCAATTAAGTGCTGTTCAAGTTCATTACTCAGAGCTATGATTTGCATTCCTTTTACAACATCCCTAATTACTGCTATTCTCTGTTATTTATCAAATCCCCATTTCTTTCTTGAGGCTGTGTCTCTTTTGAGGCAAGTCTCAATGCTCCATTTCCCAGCACAAAGTGTCACAACAACTCTAACATGGAATCATCACACACCAAGTGCTCCCACTGCAATGATTGCAGTGACTGCCACAAATGCATTTTGCAGCAGCCTCCAATTTGGCAGCCATGAAGCCAATGCCTCCAAGAAGAATTTTCTTCTTTCTGCCACTCTTCTGCTGCTCTTTCTATCGAGGTGATTCCTGACTCTTGGACCTCAAACCCATCACTGATGGAAGTGCAACATCCCTGTCTCTAATGGCCCAGGTTCCTCCCTGGCCAGCAAGCAGAGAATCCAAGGCCCTGCAGTTCTGTAGAGCCCCCCTTGGTGTTTGTTGGAACTCACAGGATGTGCTGTTGGAGCTCACAGGATGTGCTGTTGGATATTTTAACAGCATCATTTGCTACTTCTTCTAATAATCGATTGAGCTCATTAATGTAAACTCCACAGGACGAGGCAGCACATGGGCCACAGGGTGAACCAGAATCTTTGCCTTTCTGACACCAAAGGCACTCTTTGGTAACTTGGCCCCAGCTCTTCCCTGTGCTTGTTGCTGGAGGACCCCAAGAAGTGGCCCTGCGGCTGGGAGTGCTGTGACAGTGACACTGACCAGCTCCAGCACCCCGAGTTCTACTGACATTGGGAGTGATGGCAAAGCACAGAAATCCTTGCACACTGTGGCCTCTAAATAGAACAGGGTCTGGTTTCTCCTGCAGGGAAATCTTAGTGAATCCTGTAACACTGATAATTGTATTCCTTTGTTGCACAGCACAGTTTTCATGAACTGTCCCTGCACTGACTCCGTTATGAGTCAGAGCCCATGGACAGAGTTCTGGCCACCCCACAGGGTGGGCCCTCCAAGGGAACCCCATTCCTCCCAATGTCAGCTGAGAACATATCCAGCAATTATTAATTCCATTGAGTATTTTGACTGCTTTGATCTTTACCTTTCCAGAAGAACTTTCATGACTCATCCCTTGCTCAAACTCCAGAGGTGCCTTTGGTGAACAAAGATTCTGGTTGACTCTCAAGGTACAACTCACAGACATCAGCAGTGCTTTAGTGACAAGGTTATTCCTTCTTTTTCCTCAATCTCATTCAGGGTTAAGAACAATAATTCTGTTGCCTGTGGAGCTGACACCTTTTTAATTCCCCAATAATGCCCCCAGGGTCCTTTGCTGCTCAGCTTTACCGCGGTGTCTGTGGGCAAACAGGGAGATTTGGTCTGGCAGGATCTGTAAAACAATATCCCATGACATCTCCTTGTTCTCACACACAACATTTGACTGCAGGGACACATTCCCATCGTTCCTGCCCACGTTTCAGGGTTCAAACCAGATTCTTTCCCCAGAGCTGCTCCTTCAGCTGCCTTGGGAGGGCCATTTGGCCTCTTCACCCACACTTTGGCTGCATTATTAGGACTGCTGGATCCAACCCTTTTATCGCCATAAAAACAGAGGTGATTGGAGGTGGATCTCCTTTTATCACGACTGTTTTTAAAACTGCAATATCAATAATTGTGCTACATGTCATGGGGTTGAATAACCCAGTCTTCTTCAGAGTTGTTTTACAGAATTACTTCAATTTCTCCTTGATAATCTGCATCAATTCCTCCTCCCTTGGCATGAACACTTTGCAAGGCCAAGCTCCAGCAAGCAGTTATCAAACCAAAGGAGGAATCTGAATTCCTGTTCCAGGATTGATAACTCTCATTTGCTTCTGATTTATCCTAATGAACTCTAATGCATCAAGGTCCAGCCCTGCAGCCTCTGGGGTGGCCCTGTCAGGGGCCATCACACCCAGAACAATTTCCCAGCAAGTCCAAGTCTCCCTGTCCATGGCTGTATTTGCAAATTGGCTGCAGCCCGGCACACCCAGGGGGTTTCCATTCCTCCAGTGGGCCCCTTGTTGAGGGCATGGAGCACATCTGTGAGATGGGTTCTCCATCAGGACAGGCTCCCATCTCCTCATTTTTTCAACTGCTCTTTTTACAACCCCTTCATCCCTTCAACCAACCCTGCAGCTTGTGGGCAGTCTGGTCTATGGAAAACCCAGCAGTCCTGATCGCTTCATTTCTCACAGTAATGGACAAAGCATTCTGCATCACAGTGTCAGCAAACCCTGTAAAAACAGTCAATCTCACCCCTTCCTCCTTTGTGCATTGTACACAATCTCACAAAGTTTACCACTGACATTCAGGTCCTGGCCAAGCATTTTCTGTAGGGTATTTAGTGTTACATCCCTAAGCAGCCAAAGCTAACACGAGTATTGGCAGCATTATTTCACATTATTATAATTTTTTCACATTATTATACAAAAAAGTATTTGCTTATATTTTATATACACATACATATATATATCTCATACCGTATTATTATTAGTTCACTTGCACAAAGAAATTCAAGCTCAAGATTAATAACCTCTTCTGTCACTCCACGTGGGAGCATTCCCATAACAATTGTTCCTTCTCTTGGTGCTGTTTCCAAGATGCTGGTAACAAAATCCATCCTCGTCCTCCCAAATCCACAAGTTCTTTTCCTTTTTCCATGTGCAATTTTTGGATGCATTTTAAGACATCCAGTGCTTCAGCTTCTTTTAAACAACTGCCCCATTGCTCACACTGTGCTCTGACCTCAGCCCACTCCAGAGCCAGTGAACTCTAGGGAAGGTCTTCCCACCCGGGAATTTCATACACGACTGACTCCTTACATTGGCATTTAAAAAGAGACATTTTGGTGTGATCTGGCCAGACTACTCCAGTTTTGTGTTACCAGTGGGCAGGGTCAGCACCAAGGACACAGACACCAAGTGAAGGAATCAGTGTAATTTACTGCAGCTCAAAGCAGCAAAGAGCCACAAAAGGAGAAGCTCAGCAATGCCCCCAGTCATCACTACCAAAGATTGCCCAAAATGATTTACAAAGATCCAGCACCAGTTCCCCCCAGACTTTACCATCACCCACATCCACACATCAGCTGGGGAAGCTGTCCCAGCCAAGGACTGGAGAGCCACTCCCGGACACTGGGAATTGCTGCAGGTGCCTCCAGCCACAGGTGAGGCTTCCACCCTGGCTGTGAGAGGGCCCAGCTTTGGCAGTGCTGAAGAAACAAACTGACAGCACTGCCAGCCAGTGTGGGAACATCTGGTTTCATTCTCCATTTGGTTCCTCCCAAAGCCTGGCCAGGGCTCAAGGAGGAACCAAGGGAGTTGACTTTGAATGAACACCCCCAAACAAGGCCCGATGTTGGATTTCATGGCCTTGTCTGGCTCCTAAACACAGAAAGGTCAATCCATGTTTCACTAATGAATGGATACATCTAGCACAGCACTAATGACCATGCATATTTCAGGAATGACACAAAGATAACCTTTGGCTGGAAGGTTCATTGAGAGGTCACCTTTGGCTCAGGGCCTGCTGCTCAGGCCTCACTCAGGCCTCTTGTCCAGGCCTTGGCACTTCAGGGACGTGGTTTAGTGGTGGGTTTGACACTGCCGGGTGAACGGCTGGACTGGATGAGCTCAGAGGTCTTTTCCAACAGAAAGGATTCTAGAATTCCAGGATTCTAGCAGCTGCATTCAGCCAGGTCCATGTTGGCAGCATTAGGATGGCAAAAACGTTTCCTCTTGCTTGGCTCTTGGGCCTGAGGCTCCAGCTCCTTCAGCCCCTGCTGCTGAGCTGCTCATGCTGAACGAGACAACTCGGAGAGAAGAATCCACTTCATCCAATTCCTTCTGGGACACGGAGAGGGGCAGGTGTGGAAACAGGAGCATTGTTTGGTGTGGCCTCACTCTGCCCTTCACGCCTTGCAGCGCTTTGAAACAGCCAAGAGCTTTCTGCAAGAGTGCAATGAAGCAGCTGCTCCTGCTCCCAGCTCTCGCTCTCCCCAGGCTCTGCTCGTGCCTGCTTTTGTCCCTCTTGCTGTGCCCTCTGCTCCCCCGGGGCTCGGTGGCTGCTGCCCAGGACTGTGGCACTGGCACAGATCCAGTGCTCGAGCCCCTCCTTTCTCTGCCCTTGGAGCTGCCTGGTCACAGCAGCCTTTTCCATCTGGAAGCTCCACATGGACAGGGAGTCCCCACCTCTGCCCCTTGCACAACCTCCAGGAGCCCAGGGCTGCCATCTCCAGTCCCTGCTGGCACTGAGGGCTCCCAGGTGCCTCAGGCTGCTGTGACACCACTGCAAACGTGAGGGAACAGTGGCAGGGGCTGTGCTCAAAGTCAGCTTCGTTTGCTGCTGCTGCTGCTGCTGCTGTAGGGGTCATTTGTGCAGCCCTGGCCCAGGCTCAGGGATCAGATCCAGGCACTGCTGCTGCTCCCTCGGGATCAGCCACAATTTGCTTGTTGCTGTCAGTGCCAGCAGAAGCAGCGCAGGAGCAGCGGGTGCTGAGCGTGCCCCAAGCCCCGGGGCCAGAGGGGTCCCTGGGCTGGGAGGGAGCTGCCCCTTGTTCTCCCTCTGCCCCACACAAAGCTGGGCTGGGCACAAGTGGGGCAGCACAGCAAACAGGGAGCCTGCGAGCCTCTTGCAGCCCTGTCTGCTCAGAGCTTGGGCCTTGGAGCTTCAGGTGCACAAAGGCAGCTGCTTCTGGTCCCTCTGTGTGTCCCCGTGTTCAGCAGTGCTGCTCCATCAGTCTGTGCCCAGCAATGGGGAAAAGCCTCAGCCCTGCAGGGCCAGGAGCTGCTGGGCTCTGCCTGGGCAGCTCAGCCTGCGGGAAGGGAGCTGCTCCACATGGCAACCAGGAGCAAAGGACATTCCTTTCTTTTGTTTGCTGTTAAAAGGAAAAAAAATGAAAAAAGTAAAGAAAAACAACTAAACAAAATGTGAAAGATAAAAACAAACCCCAAAGGTGCAGTGAAAAATCTTATCTACCTTTGGATCAAGAGGTAACTGGTCTTTATGAAAAAGAGAACTCAGTTATTTGTCAATGTGCTGATGGCATGGATCCATCTTACTGACCTCAGCAGCCTTTTGAAAAAGATTGGGAGGTTTGTTTCCAATACTGATATTTTAAATTGTGGTTGAAGCAATAGGAAATTGCTTTGTGCCCTGCCAGCTCTGAGCAGGACTGGGAATCTAAACTCTGTCAAACCCCAACTCACTGAGAAGATGCCCTCCCTTCTCACCCTGTGGATGAGCTGCACATTCTCTTTGAAATTGTCAGGGGTTTCTTAAAGATGGAAAGTCCCACTTACAGCTTTTTGCCCTGCTTTGAAGTGGAGAAGGACACTTCTTCATCCATCAACTCCAGGCTGCACTGCCTCAGGAACACGGCCCACTCGCCAGGTTTGGCCCACTCGTGGCACTTCCAGAGGAGGAAGAAAGGGCAATTGCACCATTCCAGCCACAAAGGAATGAAGAGTGGCACAGACAAAACATCCTGTGCAGATCCAGGCGTTCAGCAGGGACTGTGGAGAGTTTGGGCTCTTGCCAGTTGGGTGTGTGTCCCTAACTGCAATCTCCTGGCCTGCAGGAGAGTCTCCCTCACCTGCAGCAGCAGAAAGCTCAGTCGGTGTGCTCGGAAAGGGCTCGTCTGATGCAAAGCTGTCAGAGCCATGTGAGGGCAGAGCGGGCCCAGCCGTGCCCGGGGCTGAGCCCAGCAGAGCCCTGGCAGAGCCCAGAGCAGCCTCAGCATCCACAGAGCCCGGCTGGGAGGAGAGAAACCAGAAACCACCCGTCAGCTGAAGGCTCCTGTCCCCCCTGTCCCAACTGCCCACGGTGCCCAGGCCATGCTGGCCGTGCTCAGAGCTGGGCCCAAACCTCCCCATCACTGCTGCCCTTGGGAGCAGAGCAGGAGGACAGGACACGTGCCCAGCCTGCAGCCAGCCATGGCACATCCAGCCCCTCAGCAGCTGCCCAGAGCCAAAGAGCAGCTTGGCAGCCACTGAAGAATTCATTGCATCCGCCCCAGCAAAGGGGGAACCTTTGGTGCCCGGCCAGCCCGTGCCATGCCCACCTCTGGGAGCATCCCCCTGGCTGTGGACTCACCTGCACATTGGGTGAGGAGCCTGGCTTTCAAGAAGGTGCCAGAATCAGTCAATCATCTTCAGCTGCCGCTGGCCAGGTGGAGGAAGAGGCTGAGGTTGTCCTTGATGTCTCCAGCAGCTGCCCCACCTGGTACAGCTTCTGCAGGAGCTCCTTCTCCTTCCCTGGGGGCCAGACCAGGCTGTCAGTGCTCTGCCCAGGGCCCCAGCCATCAATGAACCAGACAAGCAAAACCAGCTGGGATGGTGGCCACCAGTGCTTGCAAGACCAGCTCAGCTCCAGCTCAGCTCCAGCACAGATGTCCCCATCTGATGACCCCTGCTCTGTGCTACAGGCAGGACAGAGAAGTCTGCATTTGTTTCTTATTGCCAAGAGATGTGTGGAGCTGTTACTTACCAGGCCCCTGGATCAAACGGTGCCTGTGGATCTCTCCTGTCTTCTAGGGCAGATGAATATCCTGCAGCCAAGGGTCATAGAATAGATCTTCCAATGACGGCCTGTCCAAGGAGTGCAAGGATAAACACCAGCTGATAAGATCTTTGCACTCTGGGGAGAGAAACCAGAAACTGCCAGTCAGTTGGAGAAGGATCCAGTCCGATTTGCCCCCCCGTTCCCGTGCCCAGGCTCTGCTGGATGTGCTCAGAGCTGGGCCTAAACTTTACACTCAATTCCCTGTTTTGGAGGAGAGCAGGAGAGCAGCACATGTGCCCCCTCCTCAGCAGCTGCCAGAGCAGGATGCTCATGAGCCCGCTGCTGGCTCCCAACACTGGTATTCCCCTCGTGCTCAGAGATGAGGATCCACCTTGAGAGAGCCGTTGTGGGAACACGAGCTGGCCCCAGACGATGTCCCGGCCCTTCTGGAAAGGGTGCTCCCCACAGACCAGCTGGTACAGCAGGATACCCAGGGACCAGATCGTTGCTGCCTCGCCGTGGTAGCATCTCATGTGGGTCCATTCTGGGGGGCTGTAGGACAGGGTTCCTATGGAACACAGACAGAGCTCAGCAGGGGATGCTGCTGCTCCCAGAGCCTCGCCCCAGCATCCCTGGGCACGCGGGGACTGCACCAGAGGCACAGGGGGTGACCCACTGCCCTCTCACCAGCACCTGGGACTTGTGTACAAAACTGGGCTTGGAAAAGAAGCCACTGGTGTTGGGAGAGGGCAGCAGAAGCCCTGGGAAGGCCTAACCATGACACAAAGAAGGAAAACCCACTCTCCTCCTTGCTTGCATTGTCCCCAAAAAACATTAATAAGCCAAGGCAAACAAGGGCAGCAAAGCAGTCCAAGCTCTTCCTCGCCTGCACACCAAACTGGCCAGGTGCATTGGGTCTGACCCCTGTCTCTGCTATCCCATGGGGCATTTTTGTCAGGCTGGCTGCCCCAGCCCAGGGCAGAGTGGATGGTGAAGGCTGGGCTGGGAGCTGGTCCCCCTCCCACTCCCACCCAAAAGCAACTTGGCTGGAGAAGCAATGCCATGACCTGCAGCAAAGGGGGGAATCCCTGGTGCCACTCCCAGGCTGGGCCATGAGATGCCCGGACTGAGAGCATCCCCCTGCGTGGGCTCACCTGCAAATTGAGTGTAGACTGTGTCCTGGAGGAAGGTGCCACAGCCAAAGTCAATCAGTTTGACCTGTCCGGTGCTCAGGTCGACGAGGACGTTGCCAGGTTTGATGTCGCGGTGCAGGACCCCGCAGCTGGTGCAGTGCCGCACGGCCTCCAGCAGCTGGC
>JAVTVJ010001019.1:0-16229 GCA_034509425.1 Eopsaltria australis | reverse complement strand
GGAATGGGGCAGCCCTGCTCCCACCAGTCCCTCTCCACAGCTCTCAGACCTGCAGCTGTTGAGTTCACCTCAAGGAAATGAAGTTTTTCACTGCAGCTTCTTCAAGCCAAGGAAGGGCAAAGCTTTTTGCCTGGGCCAACAAAACCAAGCTAGCCAAGCAAAATTGAACCTCACACAGCCACGGGACACCTGGGCAATGAGTCTTTGAAAATGCCCACCAAAAACCCCAAAGCTCCCCCCTTCCCAGCCCTGCAGACATCCAGTCCTGGGCCTTAAAGATACAGCAACCATTTCTGGGCATAAAGCAGAGGATAATGGACTATCATCATAAATTACTCCAAGACATTCTGATAATTCCATTTCTGGACAGTGATAAATAATTTTTGCTAGCATCTTATATTAGGCACCTCCATTCTTCACAGGATCACAGAATCATTTAGACTGGAAATGACCTCTGAGATCATGGAGTACAGTCCTTGACTGAACACCATGGTATCAACTACACTAAGGCCCTAAGTGCCACGTCCAGTCACTTGTTGAACATTTCCAGATATGGTGACTTAGCCACATCCCTGAACAGTCCATTCCAAGACTTCACACACCTTTCTGTGAAGAAATTTTTCCCCACGTCCTGATACTTAAGCTGACTCTTGGCACTGACAATTGACAGAGAAACTGCCACAGTTTCTGCTCACATTCAAATGACATGCTGAGCTTTGGAGCACATTAACCACAATAATTACAATACACATTAACCATGCATAATACATGCCCAAATTTAGTCAGAGGCTGTACAGGGAAAAAAATGGGTAAAACCGGTCAGAACTAGTAACTGCATGAGAACAGAACTGAGTCTCCAAACCAGTCTGTGAAGTCTGAGTTAACATGAATGATAACTTCATTTGCTAGGTGTTCTGCTTTTAAAAAGGCCAAGTGCTAGAGAAATGCATGATCATTTGGAAGTTACCTGAATGCACCTGATTAATGACTCGTTCAGTACTTATTACAATGAGCTTAACACTGACTATTTAACAAGTCCCCGATTTTTAGCAAATTTGTGTCCTGAAGAGTTTGTAATAAGTCACTACAAGCATGAAGAGAGCAGTCATCATCAATTACACAGTGCAATTAAAAGTGCATGGGTAGATTACCACTCACCTCTCACAAAAACAGGAATGTCAAAGACCTATGGTAGGTGCACCTTGGCTGGCTGACAGGTACCCAACAAGTCTCACTCTCAGTCCTCCTCCTGAGAAGGACAGGGGGAGAAAATAGGATGAAAAATGCTGCAGCTCAAGACAAGGGTAAGGAGATCACTGACTATCCTCATGGACAGAACTTGACTTGGGAAAGATTAATTTGTTTATCAATTAAAACTAGAGCAGGAAATTAAGAAACAAAACTGAAATTAAAACCACCTTCACACCACCCTTCTTTCCAGACTCCACTAATGACTCATGACTCTTCCGTCTCTATGCTATATCCTTGCTTCAGTGGGGTCCCTCCCCACTGAAGGAGACAGTTTTTCATAAAGTGCTCCAGTCCTTTCCAAGAACTGTTTCAGCATGGGTCCTTTCCAGTAGGCACAGTCTCAGGAACAAACTGGTCCAACCTGGGTTCCCCGTGGGACACAGTTCCTTCCAGAAAACATTTTCCAGCATTAATTTCTCTCCATGGACCAGGAGTCTGCTCCAGTGCAGGCTCTTAAAGTGATTCTGAGGAGTCTTCACCTGTTGAGGAATGGAGTATTCCACAGGCTACAGGGGGACAACCTGCATTACCATGGTCTTCTCTTTCTCGCAGGGAAATATCTATTCCTCCACCTGGAGTACATTCTTTTCCTGCACCTTCACTGACCTGATGTCAGGATTTTTGGTACTAGAAAAAAGATACAAATAAATTATTAGTTTTCTGAATAAAAGCTTTTTTTCATTAAAAGAAGTATTTTAATTGATAAGACCTAATGTTAATTAGGAAGTAATCCATTAATAATTACTTTCCAATTATGAACTAAAACTAATATTTCATTTTAAATGCAAGGTTTATGTTTAACACATCATATTCTGGTATCTGATTTTTCTTTTAACCAGTTTTTTAAATGAAGCAGTTGCAATATAAAAAATTTGTAAGTTTTCTCCCAATTAACTAAGAACTTATGATTATTGTTGTGGGGGTTTTTTGGTTTGTTTTGTTTGTGGAGTTCTGGGTTTTTGGGGGGGTTTTTTTGGGGTTTTTTGGTAGAATATATTTATTTGTGCTGTATTTTATTCATAAAATAAGCAGTATCCTTTGTTGACTGAAACAAAACAAAAATTTGATAATGTATGTCAGTATTGTACCTTTGCGTTCAAAGGAACATAAAACCCACTGTTTATTAACTATGAAATGGAATATAAGATGAAAAATAACATTGGGCCTGCTATTTTCAAGGACACTATAGTGAAAAACAAGGTGCTTCAAAACAGGTGACAACTTTTAGAGGCCAGAAGTTTCTTCTGTGTATGGAAAGATGGAAATGATTATGACTTTAAATGAGACACAAGAAATTAAGGCAGATATAAGAAGGCTATACAAAGTAATGAATGGCATAAGGAGAATAAGCTCAGCATCCCCACCTACCCTTTCACTTGAGGCAAGACTGGAAATTTTCAAATAGCAATTACTTGAAACTGCTAATCAAGTGCTTTCCTAAATGTGACTGTACTGTTGTCTCAGTAATACAGTATTCAAAATGGAGTACATTACCTTTCCATGGAAACCACTTTCAAGCACTTTGTAACATTAATAATAGAACTGGAGATAAACAAAAAGAGAAGGCAACAATAAAATAATGGGTGAGGAAAACTGAGGTCTCCCCAGCTGGGATTTGAAATGAACTTATGAGGTAAAGTAACTAAGCTACACAGATTCACATCACACAAATTATATAGTACTTTCACACAAAACTCCTATACTATACAAGATGATACAAGAAAATACAATTTTTTGGCCTAAACACAGACAAGGAGTGGAACAGGAAAAGACAGGTTATTGGAAATACAATCAGCTGAAAAAGAGTTTCAAACAAATAGGATTTCACTCCAGAACAAATACAAAATCTAAGCAGGGAAGGCTCTGCTACAAAGGTATGGAAGGGAGACTCACCAGTCGGGAATACCTAGGTCACTCAAGGGTCATGGGACTCTAATGTTTTAAGTGCCTATGCATTCTTTTTACACCATAGTTTTTTTACAGATTCACCTGTCAAATATCAGTTTTAACAGCCTGCTGTGGTGGCTTGACATTGGCTAGCCACTAGGTGCCCACCAGGCTGCTCTATCACTCTCCTTCTGGACAAGGGAAAGGAAATGTGACAAAATGCTCATGAGCCAATATAAAGGTAGGACGGGGGAGATCACTCACTGTCATGGGCAAAACAGTCAGTTTGGGGAAACTGATTTAATTGCCAATCAAAAGTCAGAGCAGGAAAATGAGGATTAAAAACAAATCTCAAAACATTTTCGTCCCATTCCTCCTATCTCCTCATGCTTAACTTCACTCACCATTTTCTTTACCTCCTTCCCATTGAGCAGCACAGGAGGACGGAGAACAGGGTTCATGGTCAGTTTATTTAATGTTGTCTCTGCTGCTTCTTCCTCCTCATACTCTTCCCCTGTCCCAACACAAAGTCTCTCCTATGGGAGGCAGTCCTTTGCAAATTGCTCCAAGATGAATCCTTGCCACTAACTGCAGTTCCCCATGAATTTCACACCCACATCATCAACCAGTTCCTGCCAGAAACCTGCTCCATCATGGGCAACATAAAACCAGTATACCTTCTGTTCTTAAAAATGCAAAGTGATGGGACAGGGGACAACAGCAAAATGTTATGTTGCACAGTTCATATATTTCTGCAGTAACTGAAACAATAAAATAATATAACAAAGCTTATGAATACTAATTTTAAATTTTCACTCTTTTTTTCCTTTTCTCTTAAAATTTCTGAAGTCTGTTCTGCTGAAACTACCAATATTCATTTTGTTTTTTTAAATTATTCAAAGAAGAAGATGTTGTGGGTTTTTTTCCTGCTTGTTTTCTTATTTATATCTTTCTGTGTTCTCTTCACTTTTTGCATCACCAGCTTCAAAGTAGTAAATGAAGATGCATCAATGGGATAGGTTGGGCTGAAAGCCAAGCACCCACAGTGACAGTCAATACATTGCCTGCCCCCTTCAGGAGGATGAGAGGAGAAATTAAGAAGAGCAGGAGTGAGAAAGCCTGCATATTTAGGTAGACAGAGAAATTATTTACCAATTACTGTCACAGACAAAACTGACTCAACTCAGGGAATTTAACTTTCATTATTTTCTATTAAATATGCATAATTGATTATTGATTCAGGTATTCGGAAACAAATCAAAAAGAGGGAAATATTTGCACATCTGTAGAAAGCATCTTCCTCCCCTTTTCCCCCATCTCTTTCCCAGGCTCAGTTCCTCTTCTTCATTCCAGACTCCTCCCCTGCCCTGTTAAGAAGTGACCACCTGCTACACTGAGTCCCTTCACGGTGATGAGGAGCACCTGGGGGCCTCATGATCATGACTTTGAGGCTCTTCTCTGTTGCTCCCTCTCACGTTCTCCTCTGTCATGAGTCCTCCATGAGTTGCTGTTCTTGACAGGAATCTCTGCTTAACCTTGAATCACATCCTCCCTTTCCTTCTCTGACTGTGGTGTTCACAGGGCTATTTCTTATACTTTATTTCACTGCCACGTGGTTTTTGTAATTTCTTAGTGCCCCTCAGACAACCTAAGCCCTCATCTCAGCCTCAGCTGTGTCCTGCAGTGTGTCCATTGGAGACAGCTGGAACGGGCTTTGTCTGGCATGAGAGAAGTGGAAGTTTGTAGAAAAGTTGCATAACTAAGCTGCTGTCCGTTCCAACATCAAGTCCAGCTTGTATTATGATGGTTGACTGCATGCTTTACCTTCAACCATGGGATACTATTGTGAATGAGTTCCACTTTAAATTTTAGCGCTCTGTAAAAAAAAAAAAAAGGATATTTTGTGAAATAGTGTGAAGAAAGCCCTGAGTTGACTTTAGTCTATTAATAATACTTGTTTTCAAAGGAAAAAAAATTGCAGAAATATTTTGCATGCACAGTATATTGGTTTTTTTGGCCAGTAAAAACTGATATTCAAAGCCCTCTGATTTTTTTACCATTTAGTAAGAAATCAGACATGCAGAATAAGAATATTTCCAAAGTATTATTTATTTAGTTATAAAATATATGCATACCAGTTCTCCTGAGAGGCAGAAGAAACAAATGTGTATGTGGGCCATGATCTTTCTAGGAAAGCCTCAGGCCAAGTTCCTTTACCATCTCGCAAGAAACAGTTTTCTTGTCATGCTCCTCTCTTGGGAGCCTTGCAGGATCACAGGCAAACTACAGATTTTCTGTTGATTATTCACACGACAGTTTTATCTTATGTCTCAAGTTTGACCCACTTGTTTCCCTAGTCTCCCTGGGGCTGCATGATTTTTCCATGTATTCTGAGCAGCTTCCGCATCCTCTCTGTCTGCTGCTGTCTTTATTAAAGATTGGCACCTTGTTGCAGTGGCTGAGTGCAAATTTCCCCTATGTTGTTTTAAATAATTCTCCCCCACAGAACTGTGCTAGAAAGTTTCCTTTATCTCGGTCTCCCATCAGCCCCTGGTCCTCTCTTCTCTCCTCGCTCCTCTTCCCTTGGCCCCTATTATGTCAATCAACCTGTCTCCACCCCGTAGCCCTCAGAACTATTGATTAACAATGCTCTGCCCGCCCCCAGATAGAACTGGTTTCCTGTGTTCTGTGTCTCCCTTATAGGGAAGTTTGTTTTCGGCCCCTAAATAAACTCCTTCTCTTCGTCTCTGGGGACGCTTTAGACTGAGTGTGAGTGGCTGCCTGCCTCCATCTGCAGGGTTAGGCTGTGTGCTTGCCTAGGTGCTACCAAGGCACCGCCAAAGCGGCTCCATGAGGGACGCTGTAGGAGAAACGCTGCATCGGTCTATCCGCCCACACAGTGTCAGCACCTGTTCAATTTAGTAGTATATACCTTTCCTCTCCCAAATTCCTAGTGGTAAATATTAACACCTCAGTTTTTATTTTGCTGAAGAACACCTTAAGCTCAGGTGTTCGCTGTCTTTCAGTGTCTTTTTCATGTCTTCCATGTCTTTCTTCTCTGATGCTGCAGTCACGGTTGTCCTGTGCTGAACCGTGCATCTTGCAAATCTACCCTGCCTCACACAGTTTGGTGATACTTGCAGAAGGTTGAGTCAGCAATGATGTGATTATTACAACAGAATCTGCCCATTTAAGTATTCCTTAGGTATTTTAAATGTGTTACTACCTTTTCTCTTCAGTTCACTCCATATTTTATTCCTTTCCTTCCCTGCATTGCCAGGGTTTGATTTTAGGTCACCTCTCACTCTTTCATGCCTTTACTACAGAAAAAGATAGTTCCTTTATTGAGTTAGTCCTGATGATTTAAGCGTGTTGAAAAAGGACATCTAAACACACATCTAAAAAATGACCTTTTTTTGTCTTTAGTTTCACTGATGACATAAATAAAACTGTGAGATGAACTTTTTACTGGATGCCTATCAGCATCATCCACAGAAGATGTTTTACCAGCTGAGGTATATCAAAAAGCAGAGAAGGTTTTGGTGGGCTTTTGAGTGAAGGTTGGATTTTTTGTGGTGATTTATTTTGTTTGTTTGGGGTTTTTTTGTTTACTTGCTTTTGTTTGTTGGTTTGTGGTGGTGGTGGTGTTTTGTTTGTTGGGTTGTTTTTACTTTTTATTCCTGTGTGGTTGAGACCACATATTTTTGTTATTTGTCTTCCTTTAGTATTTTGGTCTGAATTTACTAATACCCATTTTCTTAAATTGGGAGTAAAACCAAACAATACTGAGACTTCCTTTACTTGGCTTTCTTTCTGTGTCTTTAAATGAACCACATTTATAATGAAACAATTCAGAGAACTCTGGAATCTGCCAAGTTACCATAATCTCTTCATCTTTCTGTGGGATGTGGGGGTTTTTCAGCTGAGCATTTTACGGCCTTCACACTTGGTTTTGGTTTGGTTTTTTTCAAGTTTTTTTTTAAGTTGGAACTGCCACATGTGATATTCATTATCTTTGTTTAGTGTTACTAAGATTTTTTTTTTTTTTTTTTTTTTTTAATCAGGATGCAGCATAACCATTCTGGCACTGTTACACAGTGGGTAATCATATTTTACAACCATCCTGAATTTCATAAGAGCTCTTTAAATTTTTATACCGTGATCTCTTCCAGTATACTCTTCGCTCCAAAACTCAAGATTTATATGCCATCCCTGTGTCATACATTGGCATAATTAAAATCAGAAAGAGCAAAAGGATAAACATGAAATACTTCACCCATTCGTGAACTGTGATGGGCACACATTGCTCATATATTCAGAATGGTGTAGTTAACTCTTTTTAAAAGAATTATTTATTCAGCTTTCTCTAATCACAACTCCAATCATTATGATCTATAGGAAGTAGCAGTTTTTATACTCCTGGATTCTCTTTTTGTTTTTCATGCCATTTTCAGTGCCTTATTTAGTAATTTTTATAAATGCCTTTATAGGAAACAAGATATAAAATGCAATATTTATTTTATAATTGTCCTGAGATCTACTGCTTATTGTGGTAAATTAGTATAGATAAATCCCAATTTAATTCACAACATTTTATTCATATTACTTCTGCTTCCTCTTCATCAGACTTCAAGTGAGTGTCACCAATTCTAAAATATTTCTTTGCAGGAACTGTTTCTTTTAGCTGATTTTTAAAACTGGGTGCCAATACTTTAAAAGAATTGTTTTACAAATTGACATGATTCTGACATTAGCTCTGAATTTGTGGCTTAGTTCATACAGAAGGAATAAATAAAACATGTCATACACTAATGAAAAGCAGATCAATGTTTGTTAGAGTAATAAAGAGTGAGTGCTCCAGTTTATGTATGTGTACTTCTGTGCACTAAATTGATAATCATTGTTCCCTGGTACAGTTGTGTTGATTTATTCACTTAGACATGATGTGCTGGAAGAAAGAAAGTGAAGTTTCACTTCTGACAATGCAAATTCAAACCTACTGCTTTCTACTGAAGAGACGTAGATGGCACCCCTCTAAGTAGAAACGACAATATTGACAGAAGTCTGAGCTGAGGAAGTCAAATCCTAAATAAAGGCAATGAGTAATTGATTCACTCTTTTATCGGAGAGGTGGGATCCGTAATGCAGAAGACCTTCGGTTTTCTCAGTAGCCATTATCTATTATTAAAAATCTAATGTCTGAAACCAAAATTTTAGACTATTTTGATACTACAGCCTTTACTCATATTGACTAAAACTTACTAAGCTCCTGATTGCGGATGAAGAGTGTTTTTCAGACAAACACTTAATTAAATAACAGTATCTCCTTCCTCTTCACCCTTTCTGACATTTCTGAACTGTTATTTATTTGAGTCCTTGCTGAGCCAACAGGTAGCAAAGTTGAAATCCAAAAACTAAAAAAACTGTTCCTCTCCTCTCCGCTTCTTCATGTATCATTGAAGTCTTCATCCTCTTCCTTAGGACCGCATTAGAGAACGGAATGGCAAAGCTGGGGCGTGCCCCTGTGTGACAGTGGCCGTGCGTCACAGTGGCCCTGTGTGATGCGGTGGCCATAATAAGCAGAGGCCATTGTGAGGCGGGGCCCCGCCCTGACAGTGAAGGTATTTAAGGAGCGCAGAGCCCTGGAGTGCCCATTCCTAGGAGAGCACCTCTCTGGTGAGGCAGCAGCTCTCCTGGACTGTCAATAGTGGCAGGTCTGTGGCTGAGGAGGCCACAGGCCAGCATGGAGGAGGAGCGGCCGGCAGTAGAGCTGGCCCAGGCGGGCCGCGTGTCTGTATCAGCTTCCCCGTGCAGGGATGCGGATGCAGGGACAGGCCAGCAGCAACAAGCAGCACAACAGGAGCAAGCAGGGCTGTCGGTGCACATCGAGTGCTACCAAAGCCCTGCACGGCTGTGGGGGCACAAGAAGCGCAGGCCTGTTTTGAAGGAGGTCGTCGTGTCCTTCAAGAGGAGGCCTTCAGAGAAGCCGCACAGGAGCTCTCGGGCCCACGGCTCGTGGGAAGCCCCCCTGCCACAGCAGCAGGATGGCCTGGAGGACAGAGAGCCACAGAGGCAAGGACAGGGCTCTTGGCTGAGGCACTCCGGGCCTCTCGAGGACACACCTGGGCAAGTGAGTGCCAACCACAGAATGAAACAGTCTGAGACCAGACAGGACAGGACCAGGAGCCTGCCATGGACGATGGACACCACAGCACAGCAGCCAAAGGTGACAGGTAAGAGGTTCCCTGAAGGCACCATAAACAATCAGGTGCTACTGGAGCAGCTGGGAGCCCAAGCTGCTGAGCCTGTGGCCTGGACCAAGGAGCAGGAGGGGGAAGACACCATTGGTCCAGAAGTGTGTGAGAAAAAGAGGTGGGAAGACACCCCTGATGTTGAGCTGTCCGAGGAAGAGCAATGGTATGACGCACTAGACACAGAGCTGTTCCAAGGGACAGATGAAGAGAATGAAGGAGAAGGCAGCACAGCCGTTGCCACGCCAGCAGCTCAGGAAGAGCCCTCTCTGGTGGGGGAGCAGGCAGCAGCTGGCCCAGACCCAGGCCAGGCCTTCACCTACGTCGTCCCTTTCTCTGCCTTCCTGGAGACTCTGGCTGAAGAGAGCCAGATGTCACACAGGAAGGTGCTGAGTGTTCTACAGAAGGCCTTAATTGCTGCCCAAGGCAAAGGAGAGCAAAAGGGGCAGCAGCCGACAGGCTGCAAAGAGGCTCTGCCAGAGCCAGCTCACTCCATCAGGGCTGAGGGCTTGGACAAGGAGCACTCTGTGACACCGGGACCTGGCCAGAAGCTGGAAGAAGCAGAGCCAGACCTGCAACTGAGCTGGAAAGGAGCAACAGAAGCAGGAACACCTGCAGGACCTGCCTTCAGATCTCCTTCGCCCACAGTCATTGATGCCCTGACTCGAGAGAGGCGGACATCTGTCTTCAAGAGCGCCCCAAGGGCTGTGTCCAGGGCCTTCAGTGGAATGCACAGGAGAGAAGAGCAGGAACAGCAGCAGCCCACAGCCCATGCACTGGATCTGCCACACACAGCCCAGTGCGTCAGGGCTGAGGGCCTGAGCAAGGCTACACTTGTGATCCCAGGACTCACGGAGGCAGAAGAGCAGGAGTACCTGGAACACTGCATGGATGCAACACTGACAGAAACAGCCAGAGCAGCAGGGGCAGTGAGCCCAACACATGCCCCGTACAGCCCCACAGCTGATGGCCCGGCTCTCCTGGACACCGTCCAGTACACAACAGATGAGACCCTAAGCAAAGCTGTGATTCTGATCCATGGAATTGAGAAGCATAGGGAAAAAGAGAAGGATTTGGAACAAGGCACTGATGAGGCGATGAGAGTAACTTCCCTAGCACAAGGACGTCCAGGACATGCCCAAAGCCTTTCTGCACCTATGATCATAAGCGAAAGACAAAAGGAGAAGAAGCGTCCAAGAGCTGACGACGCAGATCTGCTGGAAACTGAAAAGTATAACAAGAGAGATGTCCTGCACAAGTCTACGCTTGAGCTCCAGGGATCCAGCCAGCAGATTATAGAACAGCAGGATGTGGAACCCAGTAGGGATGTGTCACCAGCAGTAACACCCACTGCAGCCAGGACAAAGAGGGGCGTACATGACATACAGAGTCCCAGGGCTGATGCGCCCGTCTTCTTGAATGCAGCTGACTACACAGGTAGTGAGGCTGTTAAGAAGGCTGTGCTTGTCACCCAGAGAACCTCTGAGGAGACACAAGAACGCCAGGAGCGGGCACAAAGTGTAGATGAAGAAATGGGAGCAAAAGAGGCAAGGAGGCAGAGACGTGTCCTGCACAGCCCCAGAGTCGACAGCCCAGTTCTGCTGGACACAGCCCAGTCCCTGCCAGCCTCAGCAGACAGGACAGAGAGTCCAGGACACACCGTGCACAGCCAAACAACTGATGCTCCGGCATTCCTGGACTACTCTGACTTTGTCTGGACTGAGGAGGTTAAGAAGGCCCTGCTTCATTCCAGACGCCATTTGAACACCCAGAGGAGGAGCAGGACAAGGAACTATGTGCAGTGGGATCGACAAGAGCAGGAAAACCTGCAGGACATGCCCAAAACCTTCCTGAACCTATGGTCATCAGCACAGGACAGAAGGAGAAGAAGCACCGAAGCGCTGATGACACAGATCTGCTGGACACTGCAAAGTATATTAAGACAGATGTCCTACACAAGGCTATGCTTGAGCTCCAGGGATCCAGCCAGCACATGGTGGAAGAGCAGGATGTGGAACCCAGTAGGGATGTGTCACCAGCAGTAACACCCACTGCAGTCAGGACAAGGAGGGGCGTACATGAGACACAGAGTCCCAGGGCTGATGCGCCGGTCTTCTTGAATGCAGCTGACTACACAGGTGCTGAGGCTGTTAAGAAGGCTGTGCTTGTGATGCAGCAGCCCTCTGAGGAGACACAAGAACGGCAGGGGCAGGGACAAAGTGTAGATGAACAAATGGGAACAAAAGAGGCAAGGAGGCAGAGACGTGTCCTGCACAGCCCCAGAGTCGACAGCCCAGATCTGCTGGACACAGCCCAGTCCATGCCAGCCTCAGCAGACAGGACAGAGAGTCCAGGACACACCGTGCACAGCCAAACAACTGATGCTCCGGCATTCCTGGACTACTCTGACTTTGTCTGGACTGAGGTGGTTAAGAAGGCCCTGCTTCTGGTCCAGAAGCCATTTGAATACCCAGAGGAGGAACAAGACCAGGAGCTAAGTGCAGTGGGATCGACAAGAGCAGGAAAACCTGCAGGACATGCCCAAAGCCTTCCTGCACCTACAGTCATCAAAAGCCCGGCTCAAGAGAGGTGGCGTAGGCTTTTGTCAAGAATAGTGAGTATCCAGATATAGAATAAAAGGTTACAAAACGCAACACTTCCTTTGGAGCACACTCCCCCATGTGCTCCAAAGGGCCCCCGGCCCGAGGCTCTTGGCCAGCACTCGGCGGTCCCCCTGGCAGGATCCCAGTGATCCTTACTGCAGGCTGCAGCCCTGCTGGCAAAATAGTAGCCACAGACGCTCCTCAAAGAATGGACACCGAGTAAAGAGGCGACAGGGGTCCTGTGTATGGGTTCCCGAGTTTATTGATCTCGGAAGGGTCCAGGGACAAAAGGACAGCAGACAGGGAAGAGCATCACCTTTTATACGGGAGAACCAGCCATCAGGGACAGGGTTCGGGGGGGCACCAGGGGAGGGGCAATACAGGGGGAGCCAACCAGAGAACAGCGGGGGAGGGGAGAAGGGGGCCAGGCCAATGGGGCATCGAGGTTGGAGGAACATTCTGGAAGGACATGATTATGTCAAGGAGGTGGGGGGAGCAACTGACCAACTGCCATAACAGAATTAGCCTAATGGCAATAGGGAGAAACCATTCTAAACCCACGGGGGAGATGCTACACAGTGGTGTCTTCCCACCAGTCATCTGGTCTATATATTTTCTCCTCAGCCACCCCCTGGGTGGCTTCTACCACCGCAACATCCAGAGAGCACGGCTGGCTTGGCACTTATCCTCCAAAGTGCCCTCTGGCAAAGGACAGAAGAAGAAGAAGAAGACCCCAGGAGCTGATGACACAGATCTGCTTCACCCCACAGAGTATATCAGGAAAGATGTCCTGCGCAAGGCTACACTTGAGCTCCAGGGATCCAGCCAGCACATGGTGGAAGAGCAGGACGTGGAACCCAGTAGGGATGTGTCACCAGCAGTAACACCCACTGCAGCCAGGACAAAGAGGGGGTACATGAGACACAGAGTCCCAGGGCTGATGCGCCGGTCTTCTTGAATGCAGCTGACTACACAGGTGCTGAGGCTGTTAAGAAGGCTGTGCTTGTCATCCAGCAGCCCTCTGAGGAGACACAAGAACGGCAGGAGCGGGTACAAAGTGCAGATGAAGAAATGGGAGCAAAAGAGGCAAGGAGGCAGAGACGTGTCCTGCACAGCCCCAGAGTCGACAGCCCAGTTCTGCTGGACACAGCCCAGTCCATGCCAGCCTCAGCAGACAGGACAGAGAGTCCAGGACACACCGTGCACAGCCAAACAACTGATGCTCCGGCATTCCTGGACTACTCTGACTTCGTCCGGACTGTGGTGGTTAAGAAGGCCCTGCTTCTGGTCCAGAAGCCATTTGAACACCCAGAGGAGGAGCAGGACCAGGAACTAAGTGCAGTGGGATCAGCAAGAGCAGAAAAACCTGCAGGACATGCCCAAAACCTTCCTGAACCTATGGTCATCAGCACAGGACAGAAGGAGAAGAAGCAACCAAGCGCTGATGACACAGATCTGCTGGACACTGCAAATTATATTAGGAAAGATGTCCTGTGCAAGGCTATGCTTGAGCTCCAGGGATCCAGCCAGCGGAAGGTAGAAGAGCAGGACGTGGAACCCAGTAGGGATGTGTCACCAGCAGTAACACCCACTGCAGCCAGGACAAGGGGGGGCGTACATGAGACACAGAGTCCCAGGGCTGATGCGCCAATCTTCTTGAATGCAGCTGACTACACAGGTGCTGAGGCTGTTAAGAAGGCTGTGCTTGTCATGCAGCAGCCCTCTGAGGAGACACAAGAATGGCAGGGGCAGGGACAAAGTGTAGATGAACAAATGGGAACAAAAGAGGCAAGGAGGCAGAGACGTGTCCTGCACAGCCCCAGAGTCGACAGCCCAGTTCTGCTGGACACAGCCCAGTCCATGCCAGCCTCAGCAGAAAGGACAGAGAGTCCAGGAAACCGTGCACAGCCAAACAACTGATGCTCCGGCATTCCTGGACTACTCTGACTTTGTCTGGACTGAGGTGGTTAAGAAGTCCCTGCTTCTGGTCCAGAAGCCATTTGAATACACAGAGGAGGAGCAGGACCAGGAACTAAGTGCAGAGGGATCGACAAGAGCAGGAAAACCTGCACGACCTGCCCAAAGCCTTCCTGCACCTACAGTCATCAAAAGCCCGGCTCAAGAGAGGTGGCGTAGGCTTTTGTCAAGAATAGTGAGTATCCAGATATAGAATAAAAGGTTACAAAACGCAACACTTCCTTTGGAGTGCACTCCCCCATGTGCTCCAAAGGGCCCCCGGCCCGAGGCTCTTGGCCAGCACTCGGCGGTCCCCCTGGCAGGATCCCAGTGATCCTTACTGCAGGCTGCAGCCCTGCTGGCAAAATAGTAGCCACAGACGCTCCTCAAAGAATGGACACCGAGTAAAGAGGCGACAGGGGTCCTTTGTATGGGTTCCCGAGTTTATTGATCTCGGAAGGGTCCAGGGACAAAAGGACAGCAGACAGGGAAGAGCATCACCTTTTATACGGGAGAACCAGCCATCAGGGACAGGGTTCGGGGGGGCAACAGCGGAGGGGCAATACAGGGGGAGCCAACCAGAGAACAGCGGGGGAGGGGAGAAGGGGGCCAGGCCAATGGGGCATCGAGGTTGGAGGAACATTCTGGAAGGACATGATTATGTCAAGGAGGGGGGAGGAGCAACTGACCAACTGCCATAACAGAATTAGCCTAATGGCAATAGGGAGAAACCATTCTAAACCCACGGGGGAGATGCTACACAGTGGTGTCTTCCCTCCACTCATCTGGTCTATATATTTTCTCCTCAGCCACCCCCTGGGTGGCTTCTACCACCGCAACATCCAGAGAGCACGGCTGGCTTGTCACTTATCCTCCAAAGTGTCCTCTGGCAAAGGGCAGAAGAAGAAGAAGAAGCACCCAGGAGCTGATGACACAGATCTGCTTCACCCCACAGAGTATATCAGGAAAGATGTCCTGCGCAAGGCTACGCTTGAGCTCCAGGGAATCAGCCAGCACATGGTGGAAGAGCAGGACGTGGAACCCAGTAGGGATGTGTCACCAGCAGTAACACCCACTGCAGCCAGGACAAAGAGGGGCGTACATGAGACACAGAGGCCCAGGGCTGATGCACCACTCTTCTTAAATGCAGCTGACTACACAGGTGCTCAGGCTGTTAAGAAGGCTGTGCTTGTCATCCATCAGCCCTCTGAGGAGACACAAGTACGCCAGGAGCATGGACAAACTATAGATGAACAAATGGGAGCAAAAGAGACAAGGAGGCAGAGACGTGTCCTGCACAGCCCCAGAGTTGACAGCCCAGTTCTGCTGGACACAGCCCAGTCCATGCCAGCCTCAGCAGACAGGACAGAGAGTCCAGGACACACCGTGCACAGCCAAACAACTGATGCTCCGGCATTCCTGGACTACTCTGTTTTCGTCCAGACTGAGGTGGTTAAGAGCGCTCTGCTTCATTCCAGAAGCTATTTGAAAACCCAGAAAAGGAGCAGGACCAGGAACAAAGTGCAGAGGGATCAACAAGAGCAGGAAAACGTGCAGGACATGCCCAAAGCCTTCCTGCACACATGGTCATCAGCACAGGACAGAAGGAGAAGCACCCAGGCGCTGATGACACAGATCTGCTGGACACTGCAGAGTATATTAGGAAAGATGTCCTACCCAAGGCTATGCTTGAGCTCCAGGGATCCAGCCAGCACATGATGGAAGAGCAGGACATGCAACCCAGTACGGATGTGTCACCAGCAGTAACACCCACTGCACCCAGGACAAAGAGGGGCGTACATGAGACACAGAGGCCCAGGGTTGATACGCCGGTCTTCTTGAATGCAGCTGACTACACAGGTGCTGAGGCTGTTAAGAAGGCTGTGCTTGTCACCCAGAGGCTCTCTGAAGGGACACAAGAACGGCAGGAATGGGGACAAAGTGCAGATGAAGAAATGGGAGCAAAAGAGGCAAGGAGGCAGAGACGTGTCCTGCACAGCCCCAGAGTCAACAGCCCAGTTCTGCTGGACACAGCCCAGTCCATGCCAGGCTCAGCAGACAGGACAGAGAGTCCAGGACACACCGTGCACAGCCAAACAACTGATGCTCCGGCATTCCTGGACTACTCTGACTTTGTCTGGACTGAGGTGGTTAAGAAGGCCCTGCTTCTGGTCTAGAAGCCATTTGAACACCCAGAGGAGGAGCAGGACCAGGAACTAAGGGCAGAGGGATCAACAAGTGTAGGAAAACGTGGAGGACATGCCCAAAGCTTTCCTGCACC